>CM038141.1:55548254-55761538 GCA_021437245.1 Aegilops speltoides | reverse complement strand
AGAACGAAGCAACTAGCATAGCAATGATAGTAGTGAGATCCAGGGTAGCGGTCATCTTGCCTGAAATCCCGCAAGGAAGAAGAATGAGTCCATGAAGAAGATGAACGGATGAAGCCGAACCAACCGTAGACGAACGAATCCTCACGATCGCAACGAAACAGGAACTAACAAGAAGAAGCACACAACATAGGTAAACACACCACACATGAACAAGGCATGATGCACAACAAGCATGATGCATGACCAAGCTACATGAAGCTACTCATGGCAAGAGATGATGCAAACAAGAACAACACATCAAGGCAAGTTTAAATGAGGCCGGGAACAACATATAACAATTCCGGTAAGTCCTCATATGCAAATTTCGAAATCGGTCCAGAACTGAATAAACCTTATGTTCAAGTTGTTAAACAGCAAGTTAAGATGCACCAAGATGAACTACACGAAATTCTAGTCAAGTTACATATAAAGTTCATTAGATTCGGAGCTACGGCCTAGAAGCTATGAGCAAAACAAGTTAAACATGGCATTGATGCAAAATGCATACAAACATCAAGAAAACACCTCAAAACAAGGATGCAACATGATAATATGAAGCTACATGCAAAAACAAGCAAGTTTCATATAGAGCACACTCAAAACGGAGCATCGGTGCAACACATACACTCTATACAAGTCATAGCAACAATCTGTCCAAAACAGCAACTAGGCATCTTGCAAGCATCAAAACAACATGCTACAGCACCCCAACATAATAACAAAAGGCATGGGCATGAATTACAGGTAAATCATAACAAAACATGAACACTGAGCTAACTCCAGAAATCACTAGAACATGCTCAAAAGGACATGGTAAGATTGGAAATAATAACAGCCTGACTTTAGCGTAAATAACATCAAAGTTGCAATGTTTAGGGCTATCAAACAACATGTTACATGAACATATCATGGCAAACAAAGGCATGGCATGATACTACTAAATGCATAGAACAACAGTCCCTTACTGACCATGAGCCAAAAAGGATCAGAAAATATGATGGCACCCATGTAAACATGGCAAGTTATATTACAGATTTATACATGGCAGGAACAACAATAAGTAGGCATGTTGGTGAGCTTGAACCACTCACCGTAGAGCAATACATGGCATGGCAAGGCAACCAACAGTAAGAAGACATGTTTATGAAGCTAAGAATGCCAAGAGCAAGTTCATAGGGTACATGGATCACTAGCAAAACACATGGGAACAAGTGAACTTAATGTTAACAGGCTGACAACAACATTTTCAAGCAACTTTGGAGCAAGATATGAACATGATACAGCAGGCTATAATTGCAACCAAGGGCATGAATGGATAGAGCATGACATGTAGATCAAAACATGTTTATAGCACATCTCCAGATTATGCATAGAATGATTAGTAGCAACATGTTAACATAGCAACAAAATATAACAGAATCTGTCAGGAAAACAGCAACAGCAACTACCCTACTTAACAAGCTTGATGCACTCACTACACAAGTCACAAAAATATACAGCATACACCCCTGGAAAGATGGCATGGCATAGATCAAAACACATGAAGACATCAACCTCATAGGATGCACACATCAATCATGGCAAAAATGATAAATGAGCAAGTAATAACAGTTCCAGCAGATTAACATCAACATGTACTCTTCCAACAGCATTTCAGGCATCAAGATGAGCTCAAATGAAAAAGATGCAATGGAATGAAATGAATTACTCGTCGGGACGAACGATTTGACATATTACACGCACAAAACGGAGCTATGGATGCAGAGACACAGCATGATGAACATGGCATGATAATAACAAAATACTCCGGGACTTGTGCGTTTTTCGAAAAAAAACGGACGGGCGCATATTAGCTATGAGGTGCTCGGGCGGGGGATAGGCGGTGGCTCACCAAGCGGGCTTCGGCCCAGGATGGGAATGCAGGCCGGGAGGCCGTGATCGGGCAAGGCTGGGCCGCCCATGCGCGGAGCGAGGGGGGTGGCTCTCGCGATCCGATCCGGATCGAGACGAGCGCGGCGGCGTTGCGGTGCTCCGGCGAGCCGGCGATGGCGGCGGCCACCGGAGGCGAAGGAGGCGACCGGAGGAGGCCGGGAGGCGCCGATAGGGGCGGCGGTGCTGGATTCGCGGTGCGGAGGCGGCGGGTTTCGCGGACGGCGAGGGCGCGAGGGCGACGCCAGCGGCGGCGCAGCAATGACGGGAGCCGGCGGGGCGGGCGCCAGTAGGCGCGGGGCTCAGCAGCGGCTGCCGGAGGGCGGCGACGGCGAAGCAGGTGGCGGAGGTCGGCGGCGCGGGCGCGGCCGAGCGGCGGAAGTCGAGGCGGCGGAGGCGCGACCGAGGGCGGCGCTGGCGGCGGCGCTACGCGGCGGTCACGGGCGAGGCGCGGGACGCGAGGGATCGGGCCCGGCGGTCCGAGGCCGTCTCCCGTGGCCCGCGGCTCTCGGCGGAGGACGGCGGCGCCAGGACACGTGGCGAGCTCGGGTTGGACGGGGCGGCGAAGCGGACATGTCCGGGCGCGGAGGAAGAAACGTCCGGCGGCGCGAGGGGAATTTCTAGGGTTTGGACTGCGGGATTTCGGGGAGGATCACATGTATATAGGTAGAGGGAGCTAGGAGTGTCCAAATGGGGTGCGATTTTCGCCCACACGATCGTGATCGAACGACCGAGAGCATGGAGGGGAGTTTGCTGGGTTTTGGGCCACTTTGGAAGGGGTGTTGGGCTGCAAACAAAGGGCTTCATGTTACCGGTTAACCGTTGAGTATCAAACGACCTCCAAATGGCACGAAACTTGACAGCGGTTCACGGTGCTATACCAAGGCCGCTTGGCAAACGTCGGGCCATTCCGAGAGAGTTTAACACCCACACACGAAAAGAGGCAAAAGAGGGCGCCGGGGGACATAGGAGTGCCGGATTGCAAAACGGACAACGGGGAAAAAGCTCGGATGCAAGAAACGAACACGTATGCGAATGCAATGCACATGATGACATGATATGAAATGCAACACGCAAGCAAATGACATGGCAATGACGGCGAATAATCGCGTACACTCGCGATCAAACCGGGCGTTACAACACTCCTCCACTAACAAGAGATCTCGTGCCGAGATCTTAGGACCGAGACGGAAGGGAAAAAGGGATGAGGTGAAACAAGAACTGAAGAGAAGAAGCAAAGAATCGATAGAACTCGAGAATAAGAGAGGAAGGACGAGAATGACGAGAATCGAAAGCTCACGGAATCAGATAGACTATGACACCACTCGTTCTAACCGGAGTGGTTAGAATGAGAAAAGAAACGAATAAGACTGAAACGATTTAGGTAGCACTCCGGCTGAAACAAGGAGGAATAGAACACGAGCTTAAGAAGATGGAATGAAACTTGATGAACTCTTGAAGAATGAATTAAATCATGAAGAACCACCATGAAGAACTCCGGTAACAAAAGGATGATGAGATAGAATGAAGGATGAAAGAATAAGGTGAGCCTTGCGGTGATTTAGATGGAGGTTCCGACGAGATGAGCGAGAAAATTGAACTCCGGAAAAGAAAAGATGAAAACACTTGGAACTAGAATTTATTCATCAAGAACAAACTCCGAAGGAAGGGATTACTCGCTTGGATGAAATAAGAATAAGATTTGTTGTATGCTTATCCTTCATCAAATTAAATTGATGACAAGCAATGGATTTACATATTACTTATTCTTCTTAAAAAGGGATTGAGAAGTGATATATCGCAAACTTCAGAATGTCTTCATGAACCACCGGTAGGATTGAAAAGAATGAATGGATTAATATGATAAACAAGGAAAAGAATCTGAAAGAACCACCGTAAGAATTCGAAAATTGAATGACGAAAGAGAATGAATCACCGGGAAAAAATTAGAAGAACAAATATGCTAGAGAGGATTTAGATGCAAAAGAACGAAGAGATCATGAGCTGATTAAAGAACACTTGAACGAAGCACCGGGATAAATAGCGAACGATAACTGGAATGATGGCCTCCGGTGAAAAGAAACGGGAAAACAACTCCTGAAATGCTCCGGATGGATGAAAATAATTTGCATGACTTGAAACAATTTGATAGGATAACATCGAGCTAGCACCGTGAATCTCCGGGAGAATGGACAAGATTTAAGAGAAAAAACTCTTCTTCGGTCTTCAAATGGCGACGGAAAACACCACCAAAATTACTGAGATACTCCGGAGAATGAAAAACTGAAAAGGTTTAGCTGACGATGAAATGATTTGAAATCGATCTTGGAAAAGGCATGTGACTGATGAAACTCATTCTTACGTCACACTTGAAAAGAATTGAGAATACCTCCGGGGAAATTAGAAGAGTCAGGTAAGAACCTGGGAAAAGACCTGTGGGTTAGGGCCCACTAGAAGAAAACACCGTTGGAAAAGGATTGTTGAAGAGATAGGTGATGCGCCGGAACAATTGAAATATTTGAATGAGGTGACAACCTCGAATTAATTCAAACATAGACAAATCTCCTGAGATGTCATGAGCACTCCGGAAGGATAAACTAGCGAGAGGTGAACGAGCAAGGAAAACACTTGAACCGAGGAAAAGAATGTGATCAACACCGAAAAACTTGAATTGAACCCAGCAGAAAAGGAAAAGAGATGAAGAATGTCAAACGAGACGAGAATTCCCCGGTTGAAATAATTAAGGGAAGACTGAAGAGGCTCCACACGAATGAAATTAATGTTCGACAGAGACTCAGGCTCCGGGAAGAAGAAAGGGTGGGAGGGCGGGAAAACAAAGGCAACTGAAGGGGGAACCAACAAATATCTTGAAGAGAAAACACCAGTTGAAATCATTGAGGAAAGAAAGCAAAGACTTCGCACGAGTAGGAAGGATATTCGATTACGGACTCCGGTTCCAAGAAGAAAAGGGGTGGGCGGGTGGGAAAAGAAAACAACTGAGGATGGAAAAACAACTTCGATCGAAAAGAGCTGTGGGTTGATCTTGGCAAAGATGAAGAGGCTCAAGTCGACTTGACGAGAAATGCACCGGATAAAAGAGCTAAGAACCAACGAACCGGAAAACCAACTGCGTGATCCTAAAGAAAAATTTGAACGGGAAGAGGAGTAGTTCAAAACACCTACGTCAAGATTCCTCACCAGAGCGACGAAGGGGCTGAGGAGTAAAAAGAATTCCTACTCTCTGATATAACTAGACTCCGAAAATAGTTTTCTTCTAGACTCAACAACGGCCAAACTACACGATCAAACAAGGGGGGCTCCTAGGGTCGGTTGAGGCTCTGATACCAACTTGTCACGCCCAATATGCGACCCTATCCAAAGGGAACTCGAAGGTCCCACCAAGGATAGACCCGCATATTGGAACACTTTTGCAAGGTGGATATCATTACATCAGCATTACATAATAGTGGGGATACATACAAAGGCATACAATGCCACACGAATACAACAATACATCATACAATAGATTAACATCCGACTACGGATGAAACACAAACAGAAGCTCAAACGACATCCACCCTGCTAGCCCAAAGCGCCACCGAACCTATCCCCGATCAAGAAGAAGCAGAAGAACTCCAAAACAAGCAACATCGCGCTCGCGTCACGATCATCGCATAACCTGAACCTGCAACTATTGTTGTAGTAATCTGTGAGCCACGAGGACTCAACAATCCCATTACCATGGGTATCAAGACTAGCAAAGCTTAATGGGAAAGGAAGGGGTAAAGTGGTGAGGTTGCAGCACCGACTAAGCATGATATGGGGGCTAACATACGCGAATAAGAGCGAGAAGAGAACAAGCGGAACGGTCGTGAAGCTAGCAATGATCAAGAGGTGATCCTGAACACCTAATTACCTCAAACATAACCCAGAAACCGTGTTCACTTCCGGACTCACGAGAAGAGACCATCACGGCTACACACGCGTTGATGTGTTTTAATTCGGATCTGGTGTCAAGTTATCTACAACCGACATTAACAAATTCCCATCTGCCACATAACCGCGGGCACGGCTCGAAAGTTTATACCCTGCAGGGTGTCCCATCTTAGCCCATGACAAGCTCTCGCGATCAACGAAGAATATACCTTCTCCCAGAAGACCCGATCAGTCTCGAATCCCGGTTTACAAGACATTTCGACAAAGGTAATACAAGACCAAGAAGCCGCCCGATGCGCCGACAATCCCGATAGGAGCTGCACATATCTCGCTCTCGTGGCAACACCGGATAAGTCAAGCTACGAGTAAAACCAGACTTCGAAGTTTCCCGAGGTGGCCCCAAGAAGTTGCTCAAGACGGACCAACACTTAGACAAGCATCGCCCGGGGGCTAAATAAAGATGACCCTTGGGTTAATTACTCCCAAGGAAAAGGTAGGTGGTGGTGAGGCAAATGGTAAAACCAAGGTTGGGCCTTGCCGGACAAGTTTTATTCAAAGCGAACTGTCGGGGGTCCCATAAATCACCCGACCGCGTTAGGAACGCAAAAATCCGGGAACATAACACCGGTATGACGGAAACTAGGGCGGCAAGAGTGGAACAAAACACCAGGCATAAGGCCGAGCCTTCCACCCTTTACCAAGTATATAGATGCATTAATAAATATAAGAGATATTGTGATATCCCAACCAAAATCCTGTCCACCATGGAGAAATCTTCAACTTCACCTGCAACTAGCAACGCTATAAGAGGGGCTGAGCAAAGCGGTAACATAGCCAATCAATGGTTTGCAAGGAATGGTGTCAAAGGTTAGAGGTTCATGGCAATATGGGATGGCTTGAGGAGCAAATGATATGTAACGCAGCATAGCGATAGAACGAAGCAACTAGCATAGCAATGATAGTAGTGAGATCCAGGGTAGCGCTCATCTTGCCTGAAATCTCGCAAGGAAGAAGAACGAGTCCATGAAGAAGATGAACGGATGAAGCCGAACCAACCGTAGACGAACGAATCCTCACGATCGCAACGAAACAGGAACTAACAAGAAGAAGCACACAACATAGGTAAACACACCACACATGAACAAGGCATGATGCACAACAAGCATGATGCATGACCAAGCTACATGAAGCTACTCATGGCAAGAGATGATGCAAACAAGAACAACACATCAAGGCAAGTTTAAATGAGGCCGGGAACAACATATAACAATTTCGGTAAGTCCTCATATGCAAATTTCGAAATTGGTCCATAACTGAATAAACCTTATGTTCAAGTTGTTAAACAGCAAGTTAAGATGCACCAAGATGAACTACACGAAATTCTAGTCAAGTTACATATAAAGTTCATTAAATTCGGAGCTACGACCTAGAAGATATGAGCAAAACAAGTTAAACATGGCATTGATGCAAAATGCATACAAACATCAAGCAAACACCTCAAAACAAGGATGCAACATGATAATATGAAGCTACATGCAATAACAAGCAAGTTTCATATAGAGCACACTCAAAACGGAGCATCGGTGCAACACATACACTCTATACAAGTCATAGCAACAATCTGTCCAAAACAGCGACTAGGCATCTTGCAAGCATCAAAACAACATGCTACAGCACCCCAACATAATAAAAAAAGGCATGGGCATGAAGTACAGGTAAAGCATAACAAAACATGAACACTGAGCTAACTCCAGAAATCACTAGAACATGCTCAAAAGGACATGGTAAGATTGCAAATAATAACAGTTTCAGACTTTAGCAGAAATAACATCAGGTTGCAATGTTTAGGGCTATCAAACAACATGTTACAGGAACATATCGTGGCAAACAAAGGCATGGCATGATACTACTAAATGCATAGAACAACAGTCCCTTACTGACCATGAGCCAAAAAGGATCAGAAAATATGATGGCAACCATGTAAACATGGCAAGTTATATTACAGATTTATACATGGCAGGAACAACAATAAGTAGGCATGTTGGTGAGCTTGAACCACTCACTGTAGAGCAATACATGGCATGGCAAGGCAACCAACAGTAAGAAGACATGTTTATGAAGCTAAGCATGGCAAGAGAAAGTTCATAGGGTACGTGGATCACTAGCAAAACACATGGGAACAAGTGAACTTAATGTTAACAGGCTGACAGCAACATTTTCAAGCAACTTTGGAGCAAGATATGAACATGATACATCAGGCTATAATTGCAACCAATGGCATGAATGGATATAGTATGACATGTAGATCAAAAAATGTTTATAGCACATCTCCAGATTATGCATAGAATGATTAGTAGCAACATGTTAACATAGCAACAAAATATAACAGAATCTGTCAGGAAAACAGCAACAACAACTACCCTACTTAACAAGCTTGATGCACTCACTACGCAAGTCACAAAAATATATGGCATACACCCCTGGAAAGATGGCATGGCATAGATCAAAACACATGAAGACATCAACCTCATAGGATGCACACATCAATCATGGCAAAAATGATAAATGAGCAAGTTATAACAGTTCCAGCAGATTAACATCAACATGCACTCTTCCAACAGAATTTCGGGCATCAAGATGAGCTCAAATGAAAATGATGCAATGGAATCAAATGAAGTACTCGTCGAGTCGAACAATTTGACATATTACACGCACGAAACGGAGCTACGGATGTAGAGATACAACATGATGAACATGGCATGATAATATGAAAATACTCCGGGACTTGGGCGTTTTTCGAAAAATAACGGACGGGCGCATATTAGCTATGAGGTGCTCGGGCAGGGGATAGGCGGTGGCTCACCAAGCGGGCTTCGGCCCAGGATGGGAATGCAGGCTCAGGAGGCCGGTGACTGGGCCGTGGCTGGGCCGGCCCATGCAGCGGGAGCGAGGGGGCCGTGGCTCTCCCGATCCGATCTGGATCGAGACGAGCGGCGGCGGCGCGTCGGTGCTCCGACGAGCCGGCAACGGCGGCGGCCACCGGAGGCGAAGGAGGCGACCGGAGGAGGCCGGGAGGCGCCAGCAGGGCGGCGGTGCCGGATCTGCAGTGGCGGAGGCGGCGGGCTCGCCGACGGCGAGGGCGCGAGGGCGACGCCAAGCGCGGCGCAGCCGGACGGGAGCCGGCGGGCGGGCACCGGCAGGCGCGAAACTCCAGCGGCAGCGGCTGCCGGAGAGCGGCGACGGCGAAGCAGCGCGGCGGAGGTCGGCGGCGAGGGGCACGGGCCGGGCAGCGAAGTTGAGGCGGCGGAGGCGCGATCGAGGGCGGCGCCGGCGGCGGTGCTCGCGAAGCGGCGGTCACGGGCGAGGCGCGGGACGCGAGGGATCGCCCGGCGGCCTCCGGCGGGTTTCCTGTGGGCTCGTGGGCTCTGCGGCGGAGGACGGCGGCGCCAGGACATGTGGCGAGCTCGGGTTGGACGGGGCGGCGAAGGAGACATGTCCGGGCGCGGAGGAAGAAATGTCCGGCGGCGCGAGGGGAATTTCTAGGGTTTGGACTGCGGGATTTCGGGGAGGATCACATGTATATAGGTAGAGGGAGCTAGGAGTGTCAAAATGGGGTGCGGTTTTCGCCCACACGATCGTGATCGAACGACCGAGAGCATGGAGGGGAGTTTGCTGGGTTTTGGGCCACATTGGATGGGGTGTTGGGCTGCAAACAAAAGAGGCTTCTGCGGTTACCCAGTTAACCGTTGGAGTATCAAACGACCTCCAAATGGCACGAAACTTGACAGGGGTCAACCGGTGCTATACCAAGGCCGCTTGGCAAACCTCGGGCCATTCCGAGAGAGTTTAACACCCACACACGAAAAGAGGCAAAAGAGGGCGCCGGGGGACATAGGAGTGCCGGATTGCAAAGCGGACAACGGGGAAAAAGCTCGGATGCAAGAAACGAACACGTATGCGAATGCAATGCACATGATGACATGATATGAAATGCAACACGCAAGCAAATGACATGGCAACGACCGCGAATAACTGGCAGCCACCTGGCGCATCGAAACCGGGGCGTTACATAATCTGTGAGCCACGAGGACTCAGCAATCCCATTACCATGGGTATCAAGACTAGCAAAGCTTAATGGGAAAGGAAGGGTGTCGGTGTCAAAACCGGCGGATCTCGGGTAGGGGGTCCCGAACTGTGCGTCTAGGCGGATGGTAACAGGAGACAAGGGACACGATGTTTTACCCAGGTTCGGGCCCTCTCGATGGAGGTAAAACCCTACGTCCTGCTTGATTAATATTGATGATATGGGTAGTACAAGAGTGGATCTACCACGAGATCAAGGAGGCTAAACCCTAAAGCTAGCCTATGGTATCATTGTTGTAATGTATGTTGTGTCCTACGGACTAAAGCCCTCCGGTTTATATAGACACCGGTGGAGGCTAGGGTTACACAGAGTCGGTTACAATGGTAGAAGATCTACATATCCGTATCGCCAAGCTTGCCTTCCACGCCAAGGAAAGTCCCATCCGGACACGGGACATAGTCTTCAATCTTGTATCTTCATAGTCTTGGAGTCCGGCGGACGATGATAGTCCGGCTGTCCGGACACCCCCTAGTCCAGGACTCCCTCAGTAGCCCCTGAACCAGGCTTCAATGACGATAAGTCGGGCGCGCATAATGTTCGGCATTGCAAGGCGGGTTCCTCCCTTGAATAATCCAGAGAAAATCATGAACACCAGGATAGTGTCCGGCTCTGCAAAATAAATACCACATTCCACCGTAGAGAGAATAAAATGTACACAAGTCCAATCTGGCCGACGATTATGCGGCATGACATCACACCGCTACCAAGCCTTTATTTGAATCGCTTTTTATTATACCACCTCAACACGCTTAGCGGCGGTTTCTTGGCACGCCCCGTCAAGCGTAGATCGTGTTCCCCTTATTCCGGATTCTCATCAATACGCGTGGGTAACCCAACTGCGTCTCGCCGGCACGCCTCCTCTGTCAAGGTGAATCCCGAACGGTCACGGAGACGACTCTTGGTATTTTCCCCTTTATAAGAGGACCAAGGCTCGCTTTTCTTCAATCTCGCATCGAATCTCCTCCTTGCTCCCGGTTCAACACCCAGAGCCCCAGATTCGAGCGCCTGGATTCTCAACCATGTCCGCCCGACCTCCAGTCGGTGGATGCCCTCCTCCGCCACGGAGGAGGACGTGTTAAAGCTGCGTGAGGCCAAGCACATCCCCCACGAGATTTCGCACAGGTTGCCTGCCCAAGGGCAGGTCGTGCCCGCTCCCGAGCCCGGTGAATATGTTGTCTTCGTATCCCACCTCCATCGGGGTTTAGGCTTCCCGACGGACCCCTTCGTGAGAGGGCTCATGTTCTACTACGGGCTGAATTTTCACGACTTGGCTCCGAGTCCATCCTCCATATCTCCGCATTCATTATCGCTCAGGAAGCCTTCCTCCGCCACTCCCCACTTCGCCGGTGGTGAAGACCTTAATGTGGAGCCAAGATGATCGGGGCGCTAGCGGAGTCGGCGGGCGGCCATAAGCGTAAGGGCCGATGCCCGTGGGCCCGAGGGTTCCTTCCAAGAGGAGCTCTGACTGTGGCAGCAGGAGTGGTTCTATATCACCGCCGCGAAGGCGCAAGCAAAAGCCGCCGCCTTCAATCCGCCGGGACCTCCACGCCGATGATGTCGGGGTCAACCAAGGGCTCAATTGGGGCCGTTCAAGACGTGCCCTCATTGCAGGGCCGGATTCGAGACCTCCAGCGCAGGGAGATCAATCTGGTCGTGGTGATGCAGGTTATGCTAATCAGCGCGTCTTCGCCCGAAACGCCGCCTCTCCGCTTATGGGAGTTCAATCCGAGGGACCTCGAATTCTCCAACACTTCATGGGTGCGACACTGTGGAGATGTACAGTTGTTCTTCGACCGCAGTAGCGTGTCCGAATTGACCGAGGACGCAGGCCTAGCTGCAATCGCCGGATACTCGTAAATAGCTCGAGTCCGGACGCTCTGCTTATCTGCTTTTCTAGAGTTCGCCTCTGGCCCATTACTCTTCATCGAGTGGGTAGCACGGTCGGCCGATAAGGTGTCCGGCTCCCATCCTGCAGACCGCACCGGAGCCCGTGGCTGGTCGAATGTTGGAGGTCGCGCCAGAGAAGGGAGCGATGGGGAAAATAGAGGAGCTATCATTTCGCCCAAAGGGGCGTCTGAAGAGGGGGGAATCAAAAACCCCTCCTTCCAGGGGGAGAAGAGGACCGCCTCCGAAGATCCGGAGGCCAAAGCCCCTAAACGGGGGAAGAGATCTTCACCGGGGGGTCCGGCGCCCGGGGAGAACCCGGACGTACAATCATCTCTAAAGGATCAGCCCTCCAGCGAGCCGTGAGTAGGAAAAGGTGGTTCATTAATAAGAAAATACCTCCATTTGTGCTTCTGTGGATAATCGAAATTTTACTTTGCAGTTCGGATTTGCGGACTTCTCAGATGAGTTCGTCTTCGGGGGATCTTCATCCGGAGATGATGGAGAGCGAAACGCCTCCGTCTGCTGCGTCGCCGGACAGGGCAGACGAGAGTGAAGTATCGTCACGGAGGGTGTCCCCGAGTCCGGAGGGGCCGGAGAGTTCGGCGCCCACTAGTATCCGGCCGGGAGAGCTGAAGAATCTGCTTGAGAGGGCGTCCATCTCAGAAGATCACCGTGCTTTGATGCGTATGGTGATTGGAAGGATTTCGTCCACCAAGAGCGGATTGCATAATGCCGCCAGGAGTTTGCTGGCGGGATTTGAGGTACGCAAGAATGACGCACCTTTTTGACAGTTTTGCACATAAAAGTGCGCTCAGATAGATAGTAGCCCCGAGACTCGGTAGGTTGTCGAAAGCGACAGCCGCGTCGAGGATCAAAATCTCACCAATTAATGTCGCCGCCTTATGCAGGTGGCGGATAGTCCGAGGGCTAGCCGGACTAGTGGAGTTGCCGAGTTAATGTGGCAACTTGACGTGGCGGATGCGGACATCGCACTTGTCAACCGGCAACTTGACGAGTCGCAAGGTAAATGAATTCTCCACAGTTGCTTATTTTAGGGGGTTAAAGCCCGCCTCTGATAATGTATATGCTGTGATACAGACGGTGCTGCTGCTGTGGAGAGCCTTTGGGCCGAACTTGCTCAAACTAAGGAGCAAGCCCGAAGGAGTGATGCGACTGCCTTGAGGGCGGCCGAGGAGTTGAAGGCTGAAAAGGCTGCACACTGCCTAAGCAGGGAAAAGATGGCCGAATTGGCCGTGAAATTAAAAGATGCTGCCGACCGCAATGGGGCTCTTGAAAAGGAGCACTTATCGGAGCGGGAAGACTTGGGGAAGGCCACCGCCGAGGGCAAGGATGCCCGTTCTGCAATGCGGGCTATGAAGGAGGAGCTACGCCAGGCCGGAGATATTGTGGCTGGCAAGCCTTTTCTGTTGCGTCACCGGTTTACGGATCAAAAGTATGCTCAACTTGGCCAGCTGTGGGGTCCGGAGGATCCATATATGGACTTAGCGGCAAGTGCGGCTGATGCCGTTGAGCACTTCCGGAGCCAGAAAGATCACAAGATGGAAGAGCTATTTTGGTCTCAATTCCATAGTCCGGATCGTTCACTTCCGTTGACCGATCGGTTGGCCGAATGGGCTGAGCTAAATAGATTGTCCGGACTTGCCATGACTGATATCGTGGCTCATGTCCGCCGAGAGGCCCAAAGGCGACAAGCTATTTCGCTTATTGCAGCAATTTCTTGGGCGGTGCCGCATATCAAGGAGATGAAGCGGTCGGCCTGCATAGAAGGCGCGGATGGCCCTTGCCCGTGTGAAGACACATTGGACAGAGATGGATGCCACCGCTATTGCCGCCCAGGGTTCGGACGAAAGCCGATTACCCGCCGAGCACTATTTTGGGGAAGTTATGCGTGGCGCCGTGTAATAGGAGTCGCAGTGCTCAAAAAATGTTACGCTCAAATGAACATTTTATCTTGTAAGACAATGATTATAATGTGACCACTTTTTATACTTGTGTGTCCCAAGTATTAAAATATCTCCTATGCGGCCGCTTATGTATACATTTGTATAACCCGAAAGATTGCGCTCTTGACGCACCCCACGCACAAGGTGCGGGGGTGTTCGCAAAAATAGGGCGTTTTCACACTTAATCCGACGTCTCGGTCCTGTTAAGGAGGTGGTAGCATAGCAAACGAGGCAATCCGGACTATGATGCTTTATCACTTTCACTTAGCCAGTGTAGTTCGAGGGTGGGCCTATGATATAGCCCCTTGTGGCACCGCGCTTTTCCGAATTCGGGGCGCGTGTGTGCCTGACCGGGAAACGGTCCGTCGTCAAAGCGGGGAATTCTAAACATTCCAGTAGTCGATCGAGTGGTCGACCAGTCTCGCTATATCATGACAATCGGTTTTCGCTTTCATCGAGGTGCTCGCCCGGCCAACGGGGCATAATCCCAAAGAGTTCTCCGGTGCCGTTAGCCGATGATACGGAACGAAGGCAGCTAAACACAGGAGCCGGGCAAACCCAACATTTGACCAAAGACATGATTCGAGCTGATGCATATAATGCCTAATCTCGAGACGCCAACACTCCCTAAGGTGTTCGGTCTTTATAATAATGGGCGAATAATGCCCTAAGCCCCTAGTGTCCGTGCACGGCATGGTCCTCGACGCGCCGATGCCAAAACGTCAGCTCCGCTTTGGTTATAAGAAGAAACCAAGGAAAATAACAACAAGAGACAAGAAAAAGGTTTACGCAGGTCTTAATCTAAAAAGAATCTCGCGACGGGTCCCTACCGCACGCTCTGCCTGTGTCTCCGTTGTGCCGTTATCCTGGACGGGTGTGCACGCTGTTCATCTGTAAAAAGAGAGGAACTTTAGTTTGAAAAGAACTCGTGCAAAAAAAGTATATGTGAAAGAAGAAATATAAATAAGTAAAGCGTGGTCTGTATGAACTCGCTGTTGTTTGTGCGCGCAGCCCCTTGTAAAGGGATGTGCGCCTAGGGAGCCCCTAGCTTACTTATGCCGGACTTGTCTAACCGTGTCCGGGGTCTTTAAGTGACCAAGATCAAATGATGCCACGTGGACTGGCATCTTGAGTGTAAGAGACGCGAATGTGGTATGGCGTTGAAGGCGGACAAAAGCTTCTCGTCCCAAGAGTGCTTGATAGCTACTTTTAAATGGGGCGATATGAAAGATTAGTTTTTCGCGTCGAAAGTTGTTCGCAATCCGAACACAACTTCTAGTAATAGGGAGCCTGCACTTGGCGTAAGGGCCTCGCATCACTCCTTTGAAGGAAGTGCGATCGTGTCGAATTTTAGTAGGGTCTATCCCCAACTTGCGGATTGTGTTTGGATCTGCAGGTTTAAGTCGCTGCCTCATCCATCGTGACTTGAGTAAATTGTAGTCCGTCGATTATAGGGTCCAATATCAGGGCAGTCCATCCTGCATTTCGAACGCTTTTGGAATAATCCAGGTGGTCGAAAGTGATTGGTTTTGATGTCCAATCTCTATGTTCCGCTCGGTTGGACCGTGCGAGACCCATTTTAACGGGTGCCGCACTGTTTTTTCCGTATTATCACATGAAGTGAATTTATTGTTTTGTCCTCTTGTGGGAAATTCTTTTGTTTTCCGGTGCTCTGCTGGTGGGGTTTGTCATCTTCGCTTGACGCGTCGAGCCTCTTGTGTTCGGTGTTTAGTCGGCCGGACTGTTTGAAAACCCAACAATCTCGATGGGTGTGATTTGCAGGCCTTCCGGGGGTACTGTGGATTTGACATATCCGACCCAAAATCTTGTTTAAGTTGGATAGCTCATCGATGTCATCCTTAAGAGGTGGTGTTTTGTTGTTTGGCGCGAAGCTTTTGAATCCGGCGCCGACCGCCGTGCTTTTGGGCTTTTCTCTTTATTCGGCGCTGCTCTTTTCTACGCCGTGATTTTCCGTTTCCATCTCTGATCTCGGATGTACTTGGGTCGGTGGTGCTGCATCTTGCTAGCCAGCTATCCTCTCCCGCACAGAAGCGGGTCATGAGGCTTGTTAGCGCGGACATTGTCCTCGGCTTCTCTTGGCCGAGGTGTCTCGCAAAACCATTCGCTCTCGGACGTTGTGTTTAAAAGCTGCTAAGGCTTCAAGCGTCCGGACATCAACTATTTGGTTCTTTTGGTGTGGAACCTGTTCCTGAATTTGCTTACCGACTCTCCGGGCTGTTGAGTTATATGACTTAGATCATCTCGCATCCGGAGGGCGGACATAAGTCCCTTGAAAATTTGCTCTAAACGCGTCCTCGAGCTCTTCCCAACTTCCAACAAGAGTTTTTACGGGAGGCTTTTAAGCCAATGACGGGCTGGCCCTTTGAGCTTGAGGGGTAGGTATTTTATGGCGTGGAGATCGTCTCCTCTGGCCATGTGTATGTGTAGTATATAATCTTCTATCTAGACCCCAGGGTCTGTTGTTCCGTCGTAGGCCTCTATGTTTATGGGTTTAAATCCTGCTGGGAATTCATGATCCAGCACCTCGTTGGTGAAACATAGTGGGTGTGCGGCGCCCCTGTATTTGGGTGCATCGCTGTCGTCGGACACTTGTCGTGTTCCATTGTTTCCTGGGGCCCTCTTCTATGGCCCGTAAATGGACCTGGCTGGGCCATCTGTCTGTCCAGGGTCGTTAGTCGGCTTATGTGCGGCGCCGCTTTCAGATTTTGGCCTATCATCTGGCTGTCTATCCAGCCAGGCGGCCTCTTTGTTTTTTGACTGTGGGGGCTCTATGGCCTCCTCATGAAATTCTGGCAGTAGCTTGCGATTTGGGTAGCTCTTTGATTGATGGTCATTGCCGTATTTGTCTGCGGTTTTGAGCACTTTGCTCCACCTCATTCTGAGTGTGTCTTCCGCTGTTTTGAGCTTCCGTTTTTCCTTTTTCAAGCTTCTTGCGGTGGCAACGAGTCTTTTCCGAAGGTTTTTATTCTCCGGCGGTGTGTCCGGCGTGAGGTTGCCTGGACTGTTGTTTTCACCGGGCCTGGATTGATTATCCGACTCGTCTTGTTCGGACGGTTGCTTGTCTGCGTGTTCATCGTCCGCTGGTTTGCCCTGCTGTATTGCTGGTTCGTTAGGAGCGCTGTTGTTGTCGGCGGCGGACTTAGTGCGCGCGTCTGCGCCGCCGCTTTGGTTGTTTGTCGGCGGGATTATCCTCTGCCGCGCCCGCTGGTCCTCGTTATCGCTTCCTTTTGGGGTGTCCACCATGTATACGCCGTATGACGAGGTGATCTTCCTTGCCTTGTAGGCACTGCTTTTCGTTCATCTCGACATCGCCGCCCATACCGCCGATGTCTTGGAGTCGTAGTTTAGCATGCCGGTTAGATCGTCGACAGTGGCTACAAAGTGGGTGGTGGGTGGGCTTTGAATTTCTTCGTCGTCCGTATCCCAACCATCCTGGCCATAATTCGGCCAGGACTCTCCGGATAGCGAGAGACGCTTTAGCGAATTTAGGATGTCGCCGAAGGGCGAGCGTTGGAAGATGTCCGTGGCGGTGAATTCCATAACCGACGCCCAATCAGATTCGATTGGTGGGGGCGCGGGAGGTTCGGAGTCCGGCAAGGAGTCCGGCACCTCGTAGTCACGAGCTTCGCGAGGGACAAGGGTAGTGTTCGGCTCCATCGCCGTGGAAGTTGAAGCCCCCGAGGCGGTGTCCAACCACCGGTCCTCGATCTGGGCGATCGGCTCCGAGCTAAGAGCCGGAGCGGACTCGTGTGCGGCTACCAAGGCACTGTTCGGCGGCAGAGCTAGATCATGCCCATCGTAACAGTACGGCGCGCTTGGCTGCGGCTCGTGTCCGTCGAAGATCAAGTCTCCGTGGACGTCGGCCGTGAAGTTTAGACTTCCGAATCTGACCTGATGGCCAGGGGCGTGGCTTTCGATATGCTCCAGATGGCCAAGTGAATTAGCCTGCAGTGCGAAGCCGCCGAATACGAAGATCTGTCCGGGGAGAAAAGTCTCACCCTGGACAGCGTTGTTGGTCGAAGATGCCATCGAGCCTATCGGTGACGACACAGAGGAACTCTCAATGTAAGCACCAATGTCGGTGTCAAAATCGGCGGATCTCGGGTAGGG
Organism: Aegilops speltoides; assembly: GCA_021437245.1. Classification (NCBI taxonomy): domain Eukaryota; kingdom Viridiplantae; phylum Streptophyta; class Magnoliopsida; order Poales; family Poaceae; genus Aegilops; species Aegilops speltoides. The sequence continues at coordinate 55,743,508 of CM038141.1, read as the reverse complement.
GGTCCCGAACTGTGCGTCTAGGCGGATGGTAACAGGAGACAAGGGACACGATGTTTTACCTGTGTTTGGGCCCTCTCGATGGAGGTAAAACCCTCGCCCCGCTTGATTAATATTGATGATATGGGTAGTACAAGAGTGGATCTACCACGAGATCAAGGAGGCTAAACCCTAAAGCTAGCCTATGGTATGATTGTTGTAATGTATGTTGTGTCCTACGGACTAAAGCCCTCCGGTTTATATAGACACCGAAGGAGGCTAGGGTTACACAGAGTCTGTTACAATGGTAGGAGATCTACATATCCGTATCGCCAAGCTTGCCTTCCACGCCAAGGAAAGTCCCATCCGGACACGGGACGGAATCTTCAATCTTGTATCTTCGTAGTCTTGGAGTCCGGCGGACGATGATTGTCCGGCTGTCCGGACACCCCCTAGTCCAAGACTCCCTCAAAGGGGTAAAGTGGTGAGGTTGCAGCAGCGACTAAGCAAGTATGGTGGCTAACATACACAAATCAGAGCGAGAAGAGAAGCAAAGGAACGGTCGTCAACTAGCAATGATCAAGAGGTGATCCTGAACACCTACTTACGTCAAACATAACCCAGAAACCGTGTTCACTTCCCGGACTCCGCCGAGAAGAGACCATCACGGCTACACACGCGGTTGATGCGTTTATATTTCGGATCTGATGTCAAGTTGTCTACAACCGGACATTAACAAATTCCCATCTGCCACATAACCGCGGGCACGGCTTTCGAAAGATAATACCCTGCAGGGGTGTCCCAACTTAGCCCATGATAAGCTCTCCCGATCAACAAAGGATATTCCTTCTCCCCGAGAAGACCCGATCAGTCTCGGAATCCCGGCTACAAGACATTTCGACCGTAATAAAACAAGACCAGCAAGACCTCCCGTCTTCGACATGCCGATAGTAGCCGCAGATCTCGCCTCGTGCCACGGCCGGATGAGCAGTACGTACAACTAGGACCAGCCCTCAAGTTTCCCCGAGGTGGTGCTGCAAGTGGCTCTAGTTTGGACCAACACTTAGACAAGCATTGGCCCGGGGTGGGCTAAAATAAAGATGACCCTTGGGATGCGCGACTCCCAAGGGAAAAAGGTAATAGGTGAGGCAAATGGTAAAACCAATGTTGGGCCTTGCTGGAGGAGTCTTATTCAAAGCGAACTGTCAAGGGGGTCCCATAAATCACCCGACCGCGTTAGGAACGCAAAATCCGGGAACATAACACTGGTATGACGGAAACTAGGGCGGCAATAGTGGAACAAAACACCAGGCATAAGGCCGAGCCTTCCACCCTTTACCAAATATATAGATGCATTAATAATATAAGAGATATTGTGATATCCCAACAAAATCCTGTCCACCATGGAGCAATCTTCAACTTCACCTGCAACTAGCAACGCTATAAGAGGGCTGAGCAAAGCGGTAACATAGCCAATCAATGGTTTGCTAGGAATGGTGTCAAAGGTTCATGGCAATTTGGGAGGCTTGATGAGCAAAAGATAGGTAACACAGCATAGCGATAGAACGAAGCAACTAGCATAGCAATGATAGTAGTGAGATCCAGGGTAGCGGTCATCTTGCCTGAAATCCCACTAGGAAGAAGAACGAGTCCATGAAGAAGATGAAGCCACGTAGACGAACCAAGCGTAGACGAACGAATCCTCACGATCGCAACGAAACGGGAACTATCGAGAAGAAGCACATAACATAGTAAACACACCACACATAGACAAGACATGATGCACAACAAGCATGATGCATGACAAGGCTACATGAAGCTACTCATGGCAAGATATGATGCAAACAAGAACAACACATCAAGGCAAGTTTAAATGAGGCCGGGAACAACATATAACAATTCCGGTAAGTCCTCATATGCAAATTTAGAAATTGTTCCAGATCTGAAAAAAACCTTATGTTCAATTTATTAAACAGCAAGTTAAGATGCACCAAGAAGATCTAGACGAAATTCTAGTCAAGTTACATATAAAGTTCATTTAGTTCGGAGCTACGGCCTAGAAGATATGAGCAAAACAAGTTAAGCATGGCATTGATGCAAAATGCATACAAACATCAAGCAAACACACCAACACAGGGATGCAACATGATAATATGAAACAACATGCAATTCTAAGCAAGTTTCATATAGAGCACACTCAAAACGGAGCAACGGTTCAACACATACACACTATACAAGTCATAACCACAATCTGTCCATAACAGCAACTGGGCATCTTACAAGCATCAATCCAACAGGCTACAGCACCCCAACATAAGAACAAAAGGCATAAGCATGAAGTACAGGTAAAGCATGACAAGACATGAACATTGAGCTATCTCCAGAAACTACTAGAACATGCTCAAAAAGACATGGCAAGATTGCAAATAATAACAGTTTCAGACTTATCACGAAATAACATCAGGTTGCAATGTTTAGAGCTAACAAACAACATGTTACATGAACTTATCATGGCAAAAAAAGGCGCGGCATGAATCTACTAATTGCATAGAACAACAGTCCCTTACTGACCATGAGCCAAAAGGGCACAAAAAATATGATGGCACCCATATAAACATGGCAAGTTATATGACAGATTCAAACATGGCAGGAACAACAATAAGTAGGCATGTTGGTGACCTTGAACCACTCACCACAGAGCAATACATGGCATGGCAAGGCAACCAACAGTAAGAAGACATGTTTATGAAGCTAAGCATGGCAAGAACAAGTTCATAGGGAGCATGGATCACTAGAAAATAACATGGCCAAAACTGAACTTAATGTTAACAGGCTGACAACAGCATCATTTAGCAGTTTTGAGGGCAAGATTACAACAATCTACAGAAGGCTATAAATGCATCCAGGGCATGAATGTATAGAGCATGACATGTTTAACAAAACATCCTTAGTGAACATCTCCAGAATATGCATAGAATGACTAGTAGGAGCAGGTTTACATAGCAACAAAATATAACAGAATCTGTCAGGAAAACAGCAACAGCAAGTACCATACTTAACAAGCTCGATGCACTCAGCACACAACTCACAGAAATACATGGATGGCACCACTGGAAAGATGGCATGGCATAGATCAAAACACATAAAGGCATCAACCTCATAGGATGCACACATCAAACATGGCAAAAATGACAAATCATCAAGTTATAACAGTTTCAGCAGATTAACAGCAACATGCACTCTTCCAACAGCATTTCGGGTATCAAGATGAGCTCAAATGAAAATGATGCAATTGAACGAAATGAAGTACTCGTCGAGGCGAACAATTTGACCTATTATACGCACAAAATGGACCAATATGCCCAGAGTTATGGTGTGATGAACATGGCATGAAAATTACTGCGGGAAAAAGACAGTGGAATTCTACCTCCGGATCCAGGGTTGACCCGGCGCGGAAAACGAGGCGGCGGCGCGAGCTCGCCGGAGAACGGGCGGAGGCGGCCGGAGCAAGCGCCGGCGAGGTCGGGCGCGAGGCGGGGGCGGCGGATCCGGCCGCGCCGCCCGGATCTGGCCGGGCGAGGCCAAACGTCGACGAGGGGGCGGCGGTCGCGCGGGCCGCGACGGAGGCGTCGGCGGCGGCGGTGGTCGCCAGGCGAGCGCCTGGGCGGCGGCGGTCGGCGCGAGCGGCGGCGGCGCGAGGCGGCGGCGGGCGGAGAGGCGCGCCCATGGCGTGGGCGGCGGTGACCAAGGCAGAAATCTCGCCGCGGGCCTCGCGGGCCCGCGGGGTCGGTGGCGAACTGGGGACCGGCCCGGGACACGTGGCGACGGCGGGGTGGTCCGGCGGAGCGGGCGGACACGTCTGCTGCCCGGATTTTTGTCCGGCGGCGGCGGGAAAGAAGAGGCTAGGGTTTGATCTGCGTTTTGGACGGGGAGGGACACATATTTATACATAGAAGGAGGTGGGAGTGTCCAAATGAGGAGCGGTTTTCGCCCACACGATCGTGATCGAACGACCGAGACATGGAGGGGGTTAGGATTGGTTTTGGGCCACTTTGGAGGGGGTGTTGGGCTGCAACAAAAGAGAGTTTTGCTGTTACCCGGTTAACCGTTGGAGTATCAAACGACCTCCGAATGGCACGAAACTTGACAGGCGGTCTACCGGTGCTATACCAAGGCCCCTTGGCAAACCTCGGGCCATTCCGAGAAAGTTTCATACCCGCTCACAACAGGAGACAAAAGGGGGACGCCGGGGGACATAGGAGTGCCGGATTGCAAAACAGACAACGGGGAAAATGCTCGGATGCATGACACGAACATGCATGCAAAATGAAATGCACATGATGACATGGTATGAAATGCATATGATGACATGGCAGAGTGCAACACACAAGCAAATGACAAGGCAACGACGGCGAATAAGTGGCGGACACCTGACGCAACGAATCCGGGGCGTTACAACACTCCTCCACTAACAAGAGATCTCGTCCCGAGATCTTAGGACCGAGACGGAAGGGAAAAAGGGATGAGGTGAAACAAGAACTCAAGAGAAGAAGCAAAGAATCGAGAGCACTCGATAAGAAGAGAGGAACAATGAGAATGACGAGAATCGAAAGCTCATGGAATCAGATAGACTATGAAACCACTCCGGTTAGAACGAGATAAGAAATGAATAAGACTAAAAGGATTTAGGTAGCACTCCGGCTGAAACATGGATGAATAGAACACGAGCTTGAGAGAATGGAAATGATACTTGATGAAGACATGACACAAAACCTCCGGAAAGAATTGAAAGAGTTGAGTGAAAAGAACGGATAAGAATATGACAACTTGTGCCACGAATGAAATTGAAAGCATCTTTAGAAGGAAGGTTTAAATGGAGTTGTTGAGAAAATCAACAACGAAAAGAATAAGCTTATTGTGGACTTATAGATAACATCTCAAAATTATGAGGTGATCTCCGACCACAAACGGAAAAGATTGAATGACTGAGAAGAACGAAGAAATGCAAAACTCCACTTCAAAAGGATATGGAGAATTAATTGCACTTTGATATGCAAGAAGAAAGATACTAGAATTTGTCCAACAAAAGTTGATGAACTCTTGAAGAATGAATTAAATCATGAAGAACCACCATGAAGAACTCCGGTAACAAAAAGATGATGAGATAGAATAATGGATAAAAGAATATGATGAGCCTTGCGATGATTTAGATGGAGGTTCCCACGAGATGGTCGAGGGAATTTGAACTCCGGAAAAGAAAAGATGAAAAACACTTGGAACTAGAATTTATTCATCAAGAACAAACTCTAAGGAAGGGATTACTCACTTGGAGAAATAAGAAAAAGATTTATTGTATGCTTATCCTTCATCAGATTAAATTGATGACAAGCAATGGATTTTTGCATACTACTTATTCTTCTTGAAAAAGGATTGAGAAGTGACATATCGCAAACTTCAGAAGGTCTTCATGAACCACCGGTAGGATTGAAACGAATGAATGGATTAATATGATAAACAAGGAAAAGAATCTTGAACGAACCACCGTAAGAATTCGAAAATGACTGATGAAAGAGACTTAATCACGGGGAAGAATTAGAAGAACCAATATGCTTGAGGGGATTTAGATGCAAAAGAACAAAGAGATCATGAGCTAATTAAAGAACACTTGAACGAAGCACCGGGAGAATATTGAGATGAACGAAAGGGCACGGATATAGAATAATTGGAGAACGAATCTGAAAACTTAGAACGAAGAAATCTTCCGAAAAGATGGCCTCCGGATGATCGAGAGAGAAAGCAACTCCTGAAATGCTCCGGATGGATGAAAAGAATTTGCATTACTTGAAACTATTTGATAGGATAACATCGAGCTAGCACCGCAAATCTCCGGGGAACGGACAAGATTTAGAGGAAAAACTCTTCTTCGGTCTTCAAATGGCGACGGAAAAAAACACCAAAATTACTGAGATACTCCAGGAGAATGAAAAAGCGAAGAGGTTAAGCCAACAATGAAATGATTTGAAAGAGATCTTGGAGAAGGCAAGTGACTGATGGGATCCATTCTTACATCACACTTGAAAAGAATTGAGAATAACTCCGGGGAAATTAGAAGAGTCAGGTAAGATCCTGGGAAAAGACCTGTGGGTTAGGGCCCACTGAAGAAAACACCGTTGGAAAATGATGTTGAAAAGATAGATGATGCACCGGAACAATTGAAATATTTGAATGAGGTGACAACCTCGAAATAATTGAATGCAAACAGAATCTTCTGAGATATCTTCAGCACTCCGGAAGGATAAGCTGGCGAGAGGCGAACGAGCAAGGAAAACACTTGATCCAAGGAAAAAGAATGTGATCAACCTGAAAAACTTGAATTGAATCCACCGGAGAAGAAAAAGAAATGAAAAATGTCAAACAAAACGAGAATTCACCGGTTGAAATAATTGAGGGAAGACTGAAGAGACTCCGTACGAATGAAAATTGATGCTCGAAAAAGACTCAAGTTCCGGGAAGAAGAGGGTGGGAGGGCGGGAAAACAAAGGCAACTTGGAAGGGAAACCAACGAATACTTGAAGAGAATCACCAGTTGAAATCATTGAGGAAAGAAAACAAAGACTTCGCACGAGTAGGATGGATACTCGATTACGGACTCCGGATTCGAGAAGAAAAGGGTGGGTGGGTGGGAAAAGAAGACAACTGAGGTTTGAACTTGCAAAAAAGACGGAGAGGGTCGACTCACCTTGGTGAGAAATGCACCGGATCAAAAGAGCTGAGAACCAACGATCAAAAAAACCAACTGCGTGATCCTAAAGAAAAAAAAAATGAAGGGGAAGAGAAGTAATTCAAAACACCTACGTCACAATTCCTGACCAGAGCGACTAAGGGGCTGAGGAGTAAAAAGAATTCCTACTCTCCGATATAACTAGACTCCAAAAATAGTTTTTCTTCTAGACTCAACAACGGCCAAACTACACGATCAATCAAGGGGGCTCCTAGGGTCGGTCGAGGCTTTGATACCAACTTGTCACGCCCAATATGCGACCCTCTCCAAAAGGAACTCGAAGGTCCCACCAAGGATAGACCCGCATATTGAAACGCTTTTGCAAGGTGGATATCATTACATCAACATTACATAATAGATGGGGATACATACAAAAGGCATACAATGCCACACGAATACAACATCATATTACATAAGAGCACCATCCGACTACGGATGAAACACAAACAGAAACTCAAACGACATCCACCCTGCTAGCCCAGGCTGCCGACCTGGAACCTATCCCCTGATCGAAGAAGAAGCAGAAGGAGAACTCCAAAACAAGTAAACATCGCTCTCGCATCATGACCATCGCATAACCTGTACCTGCAACTGTTGGTGTAGTAATCTGTGAGCCACGAGGACTCAGCAATCCCATTACCATGGGTATCAAGACTAGGAAAGCTTAATGGGAAAGGAAGGGGTAAAGTGGCGAGGTTGCAGCAGCGACTAAGCAAGTATGGTGGCTAACATACGCAAATCAGAGCGAGAAGAGAAGCAAAGGAACGGTCGTCAACTAGCAATGATCAAGGGGTGATCCTGAACACCTACTTACGTCAAACATAACCCAGAAACCGTGTTCACTTCCTGAACTCCGCCGAGAAGAGACTATCACGGCTACACACGCGGTTGATGCGTTTATATTTCGGATCTGGTGTCAAGTTGTCTACAACCAGACATTAACAAATTCCCATCTACCACATAACCGCAGGCACGGCTTTCGAAAGATAATACCCTGCAGGGGTGTCCCAACTTAGCCCATGATAAGCTCTCGTGATCAACGAAGGATATTCCTTCTCCCCGGGAAGACCCGATCAGTCTCGGAATCCCGGCTACAAGACATTTCGACAGTAATAAAACAAGACCAGCAAGACCTCCCGGCGTGCCGACATCCTGATAGTAGCCACAGATCTCGCCTCGTGCCACGACCGGATGAGCGATGACGCATAACTAGAACCAGCCCTCAAGTTTCCCCGATGTGGCGCTGCAAGTGGCTCTAGTTTGGACCAACACTTAGACAAGCATTGGCCCAGGGGCCTAAAATAAAGATGACCCTTGGGATGCACGACTCCCAAGGGAAAAAGGTAATAGGTGAGGCAAATGGTAAAATCAATGTTGGGCCTTGCTGGAGGAGTCTTATTCAAAGCGAACTGTCAAGGCGGTCCCATAAATCACCCGATCATGTTAGGAACGCAAAATCCGGGAACATAACACCGGTATGACGGAAACTAGGGTGGCAAGAGTGGAACAAACCACCAGGCATAAGGCCGAGCCTTCCACCCTTTACCAAATATATAGATGCATTAATAATATAAGAGATATTGTGATATCCCAACAAAATCCTGTCCACCATGGAGCAATCTTCAACTTCACCTGCAACTAGCAACGCTATAAGAGGGCTGAGCAAAGCGGTAACATAGCCAATCAATGGTTTGCTAGGAATGGTGTCAAAGGTTAGAGGTTCATGGCAATTTGGGAGGCTTGATGAGCAAAAGATAGGTAACGCAGCATAGCGATAGAACAAAGCAACTAGCATAGCAATGATAGTAGTGAGATCCAGGGTAGCGGTCATCTTGCCTGAAATCCCGCTAGGAATAAGAAGGAGTCCATGAAGAAGATGAAGCCACAAAGACGAACCAAGCGTAGACATACGAATCCTCACGATCGCAACGAAACGGGAACTATCGAGAAGAAGCACACAACATAGTAAACACACCACACATAGACAAGATATGATGCACAACAAGCATGATGCATGACAAGGCTACATGAAGCTACTCATGGCAAGAGATGATGCAAACAAGAACAACACATCAAGGCAAGTTTAAATGAGGCCGGGAACAACATATAACAATTCCGGTAAGTCCTCATATGCAAATTTAGAAATTGTTCCAGATCTGAAAAAAAACCTTATGTTCAATTTATTAAACAGCAAGTTAAGATGCACCACGATGATCTACACGAAATTCTAGTCAAGTTACATATAAAGTTTATTTAGTTCGGAGCTACGGCCTAGAAGATATGAGCAAAACAAGTTAAGCATGGCATTGATGCAAAATGCATACAAACATCAAGCAAACACACCAAAACAAGGATGCAACATGATAATATGAAACAACATGCAATTCTAAGCAAGATTCATATAGAGCACACTCAAAACGGAGCAACGGTTCAACACATACACACTATACAAGTCATAACCACAATCTGTCCATAACAGCAACTAGGCATCTTACAAGCATCAAACCAACAGGCTACAGCACCCCAACATAAGAACAAAAGACATAAGCATGAAGTACAGGTAAAGCATGACAAGACATGAACACTGAGCTATCTCCAGAAACTACTAGAACATGCTCAAAAAGACATGGTAAGATTGCAAATAATAACAGTTTCAGACTTATTAGGAAATAACATCAGGTTGCAATGTTTAGAGCTAACAAACAACATGTTACATGAACTTATCATGGCAAAAAAAGGCGCGGCATGAATCTACTAATTGCATAGAACAAAAGTCCCTTACTGACCATGAGCCAAAAGGGCACAGAAAATATGATGGCACCCATGTAAACATGGCAAGTTATATGACAGATTCAAACATGGCAGGAACAACAACAAGTAGGCATGTTGGTGACCTTGAACCACTCACCACAGAGCAATACATGGCATGGCAAGGCAACCAACAGTAAGAAGACATGTTTATGAAGCTAAGCATGGCAAGAACAAGTTCATAGGGTGCATGGATCACTAGAAAATAACATGGCCAAAACTGAACTTAATGTTAACAGGCTGACAGCAACATCATTTAGCAGTTTTGAGGGATATATTACAACAATCTACAGAAGGCTATAAATTCAACCATGGGCATGAATGTATAGATCATGACATGTTTAACAAAACATCCTTAGTGAACATCTCCAGAATATGCATAGAATGACTAGTAGGAGCAGGTTTACATAGCAACAAAATATAATAGAATCTGTCAGGAAAACAACAACAGCAAGTACCATACTTAACAAGCTCGATGCACTCAGCACACAACTCACAAAAATAAATGGATGGCACCACTGGAAAGATGGAATGGCATAGATCAAAACACATGAAGGCATCAAACTCATAGGATGCACACATCAAAATGGCAAAAATGACAAATCATCAAGTTATAACAGTTTCAGCAGATTAACAGCAACATGCACTCTTCCAACAGCATTTCGGGCGTCGAGATTAGCTCAAAAGAAAATGATGCAATGGAACGAAATGAAGTACTCGTCGAGGCGAACAATTTGACATATTATACGCACGAAACGGACCAGTATGCACAGAGTTATGACGCGATGAACATGGCATGAAAATTACTGCGGGAAAAAGACAGTGGAATTCTACCTCCGGATCTAGGGTTGACCCGGCGCGGAAAACGAGGCGGCGGCGCGAGCTCGCCGGAGAACGGGCGGAGGCGGCCGGAGCAAGCGCCAGCGAGGTCGGGCGAGGCGGGGCGGCGGATCCGGCCGCGCCGCCGGATCTGGCCGAGGCCAATTAGCGACGAGGGGCGGCGGCGCGTGGCCGTAAGGAGGCGCGGGCGGCCGGAGGTCGCCAGCGGAGCTGCTGGCGGCGGCGGCGCGCTAAGGCAGAGCGAGCGGCGGCGCGGAGGCGGCGGCGGGCGGAGGGCGTGCTTGCTGGCGCGGGCGCGCGATCGCCGGAGGGCCCGCCGACGGCCTTGCGGGCCGCTGGGTCGGCGGGTAAACCGGGACCGCCCGGGACATGTGGCGACGGCGGGGTGGTTCGGCGGAGCTGGCGGACACGTCCGCTGCCCGGATTTTTGTCCGGCGGCGGCGGGGAAGAGGAGGCTAGGGTTTGATCTCCGTTTTGGATGGGCAGGGACACATATTTATACATAGAAGGAGGTGGGAGTATCCAAATGAGGAGCGGTTTTCGCCCACACGATCGCGATCGAACGACCGAGAGCATGGAGGGGGTTAGGATGGGTTTTGGGCCACATTTGAGGGGGTGTTGGGCTGCAACAAAAGAGGGTTTTGCGGTTACCCGGTTAACCGTTGGAGTATCAAACGACCTCCGAATGGCACGAAACTTGACAGGCGGTCTACCGGTGCTATACCAAGGCCGCTTGGCAAACCTCGGGCCATTCCGAGAAAGTTTAATACCCGCTCACAACAGGAGACAAAAAGGGGGACGCCGGGGGACATAGGACTGCCGGATTGCAAAACGGACAACGGGGAAAATGCTCGGATGCATGAGACAAACACGCATGCAAAATGAAATGCTCATGATGACATGGTATGAAATGCATATGATGACATGGCAAAGTGCAACACGCAAGCAAATGACAAGGCAACGACGGCGAATAACTGGCGGACACCTGACGCAACGAATCCGGGGCGTTACAACCCTTGCCGTTTTATTCGCCTCTCTTTCCCAATCTCCTCTCTCTTTCGCTTGCCTTTTTGTTTGCTTGTGTGTTGGATTTCTTATCAGGATGGCGCAAGATAATACCAAATTGTGTGACTTTTCCGATACTAATAATAATGATTTCCTTGGTACTCCGATTGCTCCTCTTAATGATGTTGAGTCTTGTGAAATTAATGCTGCTTTGCTAAATCCTGTTATGAAAGATCAATTTTCCGGCCTTCCTAGTGAAGATGCCGCTACCCATCTAAACAATTTTGTTGATTTGTGTGATATGCAAAAGAAGAAAGATACGGATAATGATATTGTTAAATTGAAGTTATTTTCGTTTTCACTTAGAAATCATGCTAAAACTTGGTTTTCGTCTTTGCCTAAGAATAGTATTGATTCATGGAATAAGTGCAAAGATGCTTTTATCCATAAGTATTTTCCTCCCGCTAAGATCATCTCTCTTAGGAACGATATTATGAAATTTAAACAATTTGATCATGAGCATGTTGTCCAATCTTGGGAAAGAATGAAATTAATGATTCGCAATTGCCCTACTCATGGTTTGAATTTATGGATGATCATACAAAATTTTTATGCCAGATTGAATTTTGCTTCTAGAAATCTTTTAGATTCGGCCGCGGGAGGCACTTTTATGGAAATCACCTTAGGAGAAGCTACTAAACTCCTTGATAACATTTTGGCTAATTATTCTCAATGGCACACCGAAAGACTACTAGTAAAAAAGTGCATTCTATAGAAGAAATTAATGTTTTGAGTGGAAAGATGGATGAACTTATGAAATTGTTTGCTACTAAGAGTGCTACTATTGATCCCAATGATATGCCTTTGTCTACCTTGATTGAGAATAATAATGAATCTTTGGATGTGAATTTTGTTGGTAGGAATAATTTTGGTAACAATGCTTATAGAGGAAACTTTAATCCAAGACCGTTCCCTAGTAATTCCTCTAATATGGTAATTCCTACAACAACTCTTATGGAAATTTTAATAAGATGCCCTCTAATTTTGAGAATAGTGTTAAAGAACTTATGATCTCTCAAAAGAATTTTAATGCTTTGCTTGAAGAAAAATTGCTTAAAGTTGATAATTTGGCTAGGAACGTTGATAGGCTTCCACTTGATGTTGATTATTTGAAACTTAGATCTATTCCACCTAAGCATGATATCAACGAGTCTCTCAAAGCCATGATAATTTCCATTGATGAGTGCAAAGAAAGAACCGCTATGTTGCACGCTAAGAAATATTGCTTTGTGAAAGCGTGTTCTTCTAGTTTCCATGAACATAATGATGAAGATCTAAAATTTATATGTATCCCCTATTAAATCCTTGTTTTGCAATATGAATCTTGATAATGATGGGACTGGAGATGAGTCAACTTTAGTTAAAAGGCCTCCCAATAATTCGGAGTTTTTAGATCTTGATGCTAAATTTGGGAAAAGTGGGACTCGAGAGGTCAAGACTTTAAATAGCATTGAACCTACTATCTTGGATTTCAAGAAATTTAATTATGATAATTGTTCTTTAATATATTGTATTTCCTTGTTGCAATCCGTGTTGAATTCTCCTGATGCTTATAGTCAAAATAAAGCTTTTACCAAACATATTGTGGATGCCTTGATGCAATCTTATGAGGAAAAACTTGAGTTGGAAGTTTCTATACCTAGAAAACTTTATGATGAGTGGGAACCTACTATAAAGATTAAAATTAAAGATCACGAGTGCTATGCTTTATGTGATTTGGGTGCTAGTGTTTCCACGATTCCGAAAACTTTATGTGATATTGTAGGTTTCCATGATCTTGATGATTGCTCTTTAAATTTGCACTTTGCGGATTCCACCGTTAAGAAACCAATGGGAAGGATCAATGATGTTCTTATTGTTGCAAATAGGAATTATGTGCCCGTAAATTTTATCGTTCTTGATATAGATTGCAATGTTTCATGTCCTATTATTCTTGGTAGACCTTTCCTTAGAACAATTGGTGCAATTATTGATATGAACGAAGGGAATATTAGATTCCAATTTCCATTAAGGAAAGGCATGGAACACTTCCCTAGAAAGAAAGTTAAATTACCTTATGAATCTATCATGCGAGCTACTTATGAATTGAATGCCAAAGATGGCACTACTTAGATCTATCCTCGCTTTTATGCCTAGCTAGGGGCGTTAAACAATAGCGCTAGTTGGGAGGCAACCCAATTTTATTTTTGTTTCTTGCTTTTTGCTTGTGTTTAGTAATAAATATTTCATATAGCTTCTATTTAGATGTTTTTTCATGTTTTAATTAGTGTTTGTGCCAAGTAGAACCTATAGGATAACCTACGGTGATAGTTAATTTGATTCTGCTGAAAAACAGAAACTTTGCACGCACAAAAATAATTTTAGTAATTCACAGTAACGTGATTTTGCGTTGATTCTTTTTGCTGTAGATCAATAGACAAATTTACCAGGACTTACTAGTTTTGTAGGATTTTTAGAGTTCCAGAAGTATTCGAAGGTTACAGATTTCTACAGACTATTCTGTTTTTGACAGATTCTGTTTTTCGTGTGTTGTTTGCTTATTTTGATGCATCTATGGCTAGTATCAAGGGGTATGAACCATAGAGAAGTTGGAATACAGTAGGTTTAACACCAATAGAAATAAAGAATGATTTCATTACAGTACCTTATGTGGTCGTTTTTCTTTCTTGCACTAACGGAGCTTATGAGATTTCCTGTTGAGTTTTGTGTTGTGAAGTTTTCAAGTTTTGGGTAAAGATTTGATGGACTATGGAATAAAGAGTGGCAGGAAGCTTGGGGATGCCCATGGCACCCCAATATATTCAAGGATAACAAAAATCCTAAGCTTGGGGATGCCCTGGAAGGCATCCCCTCTTTCGTCTTCGTCTATCGGTAACTTTACTTGGAGCTATATTTTTATTCGCCACATGATATGTGTTTTGCTTGGAGCGTCATGTATGATATGAGTCTTTGCTTTTTATATTTCCACAATCATCCTTGCTGTACACACCTTTTGGGAGGAACCCACATGATTTAGAATTTATTAGAATACTCTATGTGCTTCACTTATATCTTTTGAGCTAGACAGTTTTGCTCTATGTGCTTGACTTATATTTTCTAGAGCACGACGGTGGCTTAATTTTGAAGAAATTGTTGATCTCTCATGCTTCACTTATATTATTTTGAGAGTATTTTAGAACAGCATGGTATTTGCTATGGTTATAAATTTGATCCTGGAATGATGAGCATCCAAGTTGGGTATAATAAAACTATCATAGAAAGTGCATTGAACACTAGGATCAATTTGATGCTGGATAATTGTTTTGAGATATAAAGGTGGTAATGTTAGAGTCATGCTAGTTGGGTAATTATGAAATTGAGAAATACTTCTGTTGAAGTTCGCAAGTCCCGTAGCATGCACGTATGGTAAAAGTTGTGTGACAAATTTGTTGCATGGGGTGCTCTTTTAATTGTCTTCCTTATGAGTGCAGGTCGGGATCGCGCGATGGTTAAATCCTACCAACCCTTCCCCTAGGAGCATGCGTAGCTTTGCTTCGAGGGAAAGTAGACTTTTGCAATAAGTATATGAGTTCTTTATGACTAATGTGAGTCCATGGACATACACACACTCACCCTTCCACTTCGCTAGCCTCTATTATGCCGCGCAACCTTCGCCAGTATTATGCACCAATTATTTACCTTCCTCAAAACAGCCACCATACCTACCTATTATGGCATTTCCATAGCCATTCCAAGATATATTGCCATGCAACTCTTCACCGTTCCGTTTATTATGACACGCTCCATCATTGTCATATTGCTCTTTGCATGATCATGTAGTTGACATCGTATTTGTGGCAAGGCTACCTTCATAATTTTTCATACATGTCACTCTTGATTCATTGCATATCCTGGTACACCGCCGAAGGCATACACATAGAGTCATATTTTGTTCTAAGTATTGAGTTGTAATTCTTGAGTTGTAAATCAATAAAAGTATGATGATCTTCTTTATTAGAGCATTGTCCCAAGTGAGGAAAGGATGATCACTACAAAAAAGACACATTCGTGACATTTTGGGCCGAACGAATTTTTTTCTGTCATACATATGACACTTCTATGACGATAATTGTGACAAAACCCGGTATCATCATAGATGTGGTTGGCTCCTACTTCTATGACAAAAAATCGTGACAGAAAATGGGCTTTTCGTCCTGGGCGGGCCGGAGACGCAGCCGCATGACATTCTTTGGGTCGTCCATGACAGAAAAAACCATGGTAGAAGCGAGGGGGAGGAAAATTTCGAGGAGTTGCCAGTTACGGTGGGAGGTCGGGGCCGAAGCGATCGCGCGTTCGCTTCGTACACGTGCGTGCGTGTGTCGCGAGCATTGGCTCTAATCAACCCGAAGCGAGGCATTGGGCTCTAATCGAACCCAAGCGATTACCTTTGCGAAGTCTACGTTCATCGAAAACGAAGCGATCGATCGATGGTCGTTAATCGAACCCGATCGAAGCGATTCTTCGCTCTCGCCGCTAATCAAGCCGATCGATTGGATGAACAGTGAGTGTTGTGGGGGGTTGGATGAACAAGATGGCGGTGGCGTTGCCTCTGGATGAACAGGACCCGTGGTGTGGAGGGCTGGATGAGCGATAGATGGTGGAGGGTGCCCGTGGAGGGTGGTTGAATAGGACCCGTGGTGTGGAGGGCTGGATGAATAGTAGACGGTGGAGGGTGGTTGAACGAGAGCGCGTGGAGTAGCACGCGTGGAGGCTGGATGAACAGGAGCCCGTGGAGGCTGGAGGAGGTCGGCGGTAGCCCGTGGAGGCCGGAGGAGGTCGGCGATGGAGATGAAACGATATCTGTGGAGTCCGTTTTGCGGTACGCCACACCCTCCCGATGAACAGGACCCCCGTTTCGACCATAGCACTCCAACACAAGTCCGTTTCGTCCGTTTTGCGGGACGCCACACCCCTCCCGATCAACAGGACCCCCGTTTCGACTGTAGGAGGTCCGTTTCATCCGTTTTGCGATACGCCACACCCCTCTCGATGAATAGGATCCCAATTCGAACGTGGCCGGTCAAACACAAGGCCGTTTCCTCCGTTCTACGGTACGCTAGGCCTCGTTTCCATCGCCTGTTTTGTTCAAGCCCTCCCGATGAACACGACCACGCATTCCGTTCCGACCCAGCCGGTTGGCTCCCACGGGTTCCGTTGCCTCCCGATGAACACGACGCATTCCGTTGCCTCCTCATGAACACGACGTATTCCTTTGCCTCCCCATGAACACGACGACGACGCTATTTCTCCGTTCCGACCCAGCCATGTACACGAGCCCTGGCTGTACGTATGCGCGAGTAGGTGTTCGAGACCCCGCCCGTATGTACGTACGTGGCCGTACTTTCTTTCTTCCACCCTAGCCGCTGTACGTACGTGTACATGCTATGTGCGGGCCTCTACTACGATACGTACGCACTTCTACTACGACACATGCACGCCTCTACATCGACCGGTATATATGTACGTACACGTTCGCGACCAGAATGACAACGCTACGTACGCTTCGACCAGGTGGGTCCCGACTGTCAGGCACTTCCTTGCGTGCGAAAATGTAGCTGGTGGGTCCCAGCAGTCAAAGGGGCGAATCATTTTTTTTGCCTGGACGCACTTCCTTTGCGTGCGAAGATGTAGCTGGTGGGTCCCAGCAGTCAGGGGGGCGAATCGTTTTTTTTTGCCCGGACGCACTTCCTTGCGTGCGAAGATGTAGCTGGTGGGTCCCAGCAGTCAGGGGGCGAATCGTTTTTTTTGCCCGGACGCACTTCCTTGCGTGCGAAGATGTAGCTGTTTGGTCCCAGCAGACAGGGGAAACGTTTTTTTTTTCACGAAATACGGTGGCCCGTCCGGTGGGTCCCTGCTGTCAAGTGGAGGAATCATTATTTTGCGCGTAATAAGGAGGCACTTCCTTGCTGCGGCCGTGGACCCAGCTGTCAGCCTCTCCACGTACAATCCACGTCCGATGGAAGTCGTTCCTTGACCACGTTGACCACGCCACGCCGAGAGCACCACGGCGGTGGACGACAGCGAGGCCTAGGAAGGGGCGACTTCGGGCCGGGAAAACGCAGCGATGGATGCCCACGCCAAGAGGAGTACGAGGGTTCACTGGTTCGGCTGTGGTGTGAGGCTGCTGTCGACGCAGAATAACAGGGGGTGTGGGTGAGTAGAGGGATAGACTGGCCAGCGGTGGGAGTAGTAGAGGCGGTGAGGCCTCCATGGCATCACACCGCCACGGAGGCAGTGCATGCGGCCTGACGGCGCTGGTTTGGGCGGCGGGAGCAAGAAGACCAGAGGTTGAAGAAGCACTACGACCGTTGGATGAACATCGTACGATAACAGGAGCTAGAATCGTTCATATTGACTAAGTTGACAAAGCCCTCCATCCTCGTCAACTTGCTAGGCCCACAAGTCAGCCTCCAAGTATGCTGGGTTCCAGCTGGCAGGGGGAGTAGTCTTTTTTTTGTGCGTAATAAGGAGGCACTTCCTTGCGTGCGAAGATAGCTGGTGGGTCCGACATGTCAGCGGGGGGCACATTTTTTCACAAAATACAGAGGCCCTTCCGGTGGGTCCCAGATGTCAGGTGGAGGAATCATTATTTTGCGTGTAATAAGGACGCATTTCCTTGTGTGCGGCCATGGACCCAGCTGTTAGCCTTTCCACGCACAGTCTACTTCCGATGCTGTCGTTCGTTGACCACGCCGCGCTAAGCGCATCCAAGGTGGTGGACGACGGTGAGGCCCCGGACAACAACGATCCGGAGATGGGAAGACGCGGGAGTAGAGTCGCAGACGGAGAGGTGTACGAGGGTTAACTGGTTCTAGTGCGGTGTGGTTCGGCGATCGGTGGAGAAGAACGAGGAGGTGTGGAGGGTGGAGGATGGCACGCCAACGGTGGAGTAGCGCTTCATAGCGAAGCGTGCTAAGCAGAGCTGCTAGCAGCAGGAGGCGGGAGGTGATCCCGACGGCGCTGGAGGAAGAAGACGAGAGATTAAAGATGGATGCCGGTTGTTAGATGTAAATCCAACGGCTAACATGTCAGAATCATTTGTTGACTAAATTGACAACATTTTAGCCTCCAAAAATGTGGCACGTATTCAACCCATTTTTTTAGAATTTACAGTCTTTTTTTTGCGCGCTAGAATTTACAGTCAATTTGATCTTTTTTTGTGTTACAACCATTAGCTGGGCTGGGTGAACAAATAATGTAGCGTCCTTGCGGCCCATTTATTTTATTTCCTAAAAAATTACAGGGCATTTGCACTTTCTCGAAATACACGATTTTGGTGGGCTGATTCTAATTATAATGTTGGGTTGGGCAGCAATGTTATCAAAAAATAAAAAGGGGCTGAGCATTTTGTTATAAATATATTTAAATAATAAGTGATATTATTACACTCGTCCTTAGATCTTACCAAGCTTTTGTACACAATCACTATGATTTTCGTGCCAAAACAATTCAGGATTTTATTTGTTTAGAAATATTTTTATAAGTTAATAAGATGTGGGATATTGTTTTCTTACATATGTAAGTATCTGTTAAATATATGATGACAATAAAAATAATATATAATAACATATAAAATAATTTAAATATATATAATATAGTTAGAAGGGAAACATAAGTTGGACCTGGCATTCCTATTCTTATATAGAAAAATAGATCAGACCTCTACGTTTTCTTCAAAAAAATACATAAATTGGGTTGCCAAAAATAAAACCTCGGATATGAGGTCTATAGGCCGGTCGATACATGACGGCCCTAAGAAAATACAAACAGGCCCACCCATCCGAGGTCGTGGGCTGCGCATGTTAAAAATAAAAGCCTAGACGGGGCAGCCCAAAACCACGTCCAACACTTGCCAAAACTTCGTCCCTCATTTTCTCTGTGTTTCGCTTTTCGACATTGTGTGGGCATTTTGACTGCATCATATGAAGATGTGCTATGCATGAATGTTGATCAATATGATGTTAACTGGCTGGTAGTTCCATTCTCGACCATGAATAAAACTTCCAACATGATGTTAACCCTATTTGAAAAGGCCGTGTTAATATAAATGCTCTACCTCTGAAAGTTGCAGTTTCTTATCTGAAACTGAAACTTGCAGTTTCTTATCTGAGAATCACATTGTCTGCACTTTTATACTCCTATGAAACTACTTTTTTTAAGTGCTAAAAATAGATCTCTAGAATTCATAAAATACTTCATATGCTCAATACTGCAAATCTGAAATTCAAAAGACATGCATATCTGAAAGTACTCTCAAAATACACAACACAAAACACAATTCACAACCTGCAAATAGTGACAACCCTAAGCTCCTCCTGAGAATTCACAACCTGCCCGACTATTGGGCTGGGGGGCAGCCCCCTCCTATTTCTCGACGGCAGACAGCCGCCCCGTGAGACGATGTGAATGGCGAGGGAGATGATGGCGGGGAAGCGTTGTCGGGCCAACTGCTTTTCTCCTCTTGCAGTTGGGTTCGATCGACGAAGACTCCACCGGCTCGCTCTGGCAGGACACCCTCACAAATGGCACCCTGTAGATGCTCGATCCTTCAATCTCTGGTGGATGCAACATCTGGGATTGATACTCCCACCACCTCTCCCTCATGATCGGATTCGGTGAATCTGTTTTCTCCATGGCCCAGAGGAGCAGCTCTATGTACTCCGACGCGACTCCCTCCGGGAGTATCGCTGCCTTTTCACTCTATTGCAGAAATTTGGCCATGGATGTCGCCGTCGCCGCTAGTTGGTCCTTGTTGTCAGACCAAGACTGTGTCTCCAACATCCTAGCTAGCTTCACAGGGTCGCCGTCTACGATCCTCACGTATTGGTTGTACTCCTCCATCGATCTACTTCTCCACAGCACCTTCACTCGCCGGCGGTGGTTTTTGAATGGAAGAGGAGAGGAGCAGGGCTGGTTTTGGATTAGAACGGGAGAGGAGCGACGCTGGTTTTGGACTGGAACAGGAGAGGAGGGGCGGTGGTTTTGAAATGGAAGAGGAGAGGAGCGGCACTGGATTTAGATTGGAACATGAGAGGAGCGGCGGTGGTTTAAGAGGAGAATAACGGAAGAGCGGCGCTAGTCTTGGAAGTATTTTTTTGTTGTTTTGCGTATTTTGGGTCAAAGTTTGACCACGTACTGTATTTGACAAGAAAAATGTGAATGCATGTCACTAAAAATTTTATCATTTGGTTCGTATCTGAATGTACTTTCAAATTACATTATTTTTGTAACGTATAACATATATTTTATGTGCGAAAATCATGGTCAATTAGGACCCAGAATAAAAGGGAGACTGGTTAATGTGGGGCCGCATGCTCCTCTCCCTCTTCTCCATTGCAAAACCACCTCCTCTCCTCTCGATCATCTCCATTCCAAAACCACCGTCTCGCCTCTCCCTCTTCTGATCTTCTCCATATCAAAACCACCTCCTCTCCTCTCCATCATCTCCTTTCCAAAACCACCTCCTCTCCTCTCCATCATCTCCATTCCAAAACAACTGTCTCGCCTCTCCCTCTTCTGATCTTCTCCATTGCAAAACCACCTCCTCTCCTCTCCATCATCTCCATTCCAAAACCACCGTCTCGCATCTCCCTCTTCTCTATTGCAAGACCACCGTCTCTCCTCCCATCTTCCAAAGCTAGCACCGGACCACTCAGAAGGACATCTATGGAGAGGATGCAGCAGCAAATCAGGCAGATCGCCGGTGGCGACCAAGCAAAGTTAGCCAGGTTGAAGGAGATCCTTAGTTGGTTTGACAATGAGTGGGAGATTTTGAGGACGGTGCGGGCCATGTGGCAATGTATGCGAAAGAG
The DNA here is from genome assembly GCA_021437245.1 of Aegilops speltoides. Taxonomy (NCBI): domain Eukaryota; kingdom Viridiplantae; phylum Streptophyta; class Magnoliopsida; order Poales; family Poaceae; genus Aegilops; species Aegilops speltoides. Next base: position 55,722,187 of record CM038141.1, on the reverse strand, counting down.
CGAGACGGCGATGATGAGGGCGGGAATGTACATGTACTCCTCGGCGGCAGTCACGCCGTAGTCCTCCGAGTTCATCGAGTATCTCCTATGGGCGATGGAGCAGACAAATTTGCCTGAGTCAACAGTCAGGCGGAGGTGGTGGGCGTACAGGTCGAAGGTCGATCACCCAGAGGATAACAAATCGATCGAGTATGGTGTGCCGTTCGTGTGGGTGCAGAGCCAGCCGGAGCCACAGGAGTATTCGTTCTCCCAGTGCAAGAGGAGGCCGGATGGTGCGACGTCGCTTCCCCGCTGTTCTCCACGGTTCCCTCGATGCTCGCCTCATTTCAACGGCAGCGGTAGGGTTTAAGGTAAGCTTCGCACTAACCTAATCTTCCACCTGCTCATGCTTACAATCAATGTGACAGCTAATGAAAATCATGCTTACAATCAGTCTCCGAGTACTATGCCAATCACCCTAAAATAGCTCTGGACCATTGGGTCAAAGTTGTGACACAGTGTACAAATAAAGAAAAATAGATTGGTGCTTCTTTCAGAAAAGAGTACTACCTAGAAAACTGCCAATATAAGCTACTAGTATTTGGTTAGAGGATTTGCTGCCGAGAAAGATCCGTCCACAGAGAGCGCCACACATCCCACTGGTGGTGGTGGATGCCAATGCGTGCATGCAACATGGTTGGTGTCGGTAATTTTTACTTGGCACACCTCGCACTCTGCATATATGCCGGTTCCATACGTACATTTGTGCAGTTCCACCAAAATGCAGCTGAATAACCCTGTTTGCACAGATAATGAAAAAGTGTGATTACATTATAGTGGCACTAGTTGATGAAACACACAAAATAAATAGAACAAAATATTGCGATAGTATCATAGTATGCCATGCTGCGAGGGCGAGATGGGCCCTGCGACGCCTCATACGGTACGCCTCATATTTGACATCGTCCCAAGTCTCCCAGATACACCTTCTGCAAGTGATGAACATCTGTGTACAGTGATAGTACAAGGAGGCGCCTTGAGACATTCAAATCTCTATTTTTGTACATATCAACTAAAATTAAGCACCCCAGTTTGCAGAAACGCTTAAACATTAACAATGGGACTAGTTGATGAAACATACTTTAACAAAGAGAAGCACTTTCTTTATCTACATTGGAAATGAAACGATAGAGATGACACTCGCTCTATTTTAACTGTATTATTACTTCTTTTCATCAATGACACTAGGGTCGAGCAAGTGGCAAACGAGGTGTACCGTGTGTCGCAAGGATGGAGGCCGGGGGTGCTTAGACTGGGATGCTGAAGCTGTCTCTTTCAGTCACCGACATGGATGATTCAATTCATGGGACCTTTTGGTGTAGTTCACCTAAATGAAGCAATGTCCCGTGAGCTAGCAGCTTCTTCTTCAAAAGAATTTAAGAAAAGGGCTCCAGCCCCGGTTCCATTTCCATCAGAAAACGAAACCTACAGAGCTTCTTCTTCATTAGTTGTAATAAAATTGAGCAACATCAAGGTTGGTTGTGAAGCTCCTGGAATGATCAACTATAATTTGGATATCATTTATGCAGTTCAACTAAGATCGAGCGTGAAATGTATATCTCTGTTTGCACAAAAAAGGTGGAAAGGAGGGTGACTAACAAGTGATGAAACATGCATCAAATGAAAAGAAGCATGTTCCTTATCTGAATGGCAATCCTACAAGGACGAGAGCAATTTCTAAAGCGGTGGCATTGCTAGATATTAGTGTGGGCATTAGGATTAACTATGACAACCGTTAAATACGACATTACTTTGGGCACGGGAGAGTAGGTGGACCAGGACAGTTGCATTTCTAACGAAAAGAACCAACTTATCTTAATGGGAAATTTTAGCAGGACATGTAAAGAAGTGCCATTGATTCATATTACTGGAGGCATTACACTGAAAACAACATTGGTTTAACGTGTCCTTACTTTTAACAGTGCGATTGCTACATTTTACCAGTGGCATTACATAAGAGTGCCTCGGGGCAACAAACATCAGAACAAGATATCTGGGTTGGTCCCATTTTTGTTCGGTAAAGCCACCTTATACTGTGTGAGGCTAGCAAATCTAGTGCTGGACTTACTCTGTTGACTTGCCCCCCAGTCCCCACTTTCTTTCCTTTTTCAACCAATAGATCGGGTTTATATTGAGTTTGTACTATGTTTCCCTTTACTTCCCTATTAGACCTAGAGACCAGTTGGATACCCAGTCTCTGCTACTTTTTGCCCCCATTATTTCCTCTTTCGACCAAGTCCTAGATTCAGGTAACAAATCCTCCCCCACCCCCACCCCCTTTCTTCCTTGTTTGAACCAAGTAGTACTAGATTCGAGTGCATGAACTAGTTTTACCTCTTAAACGTAAAAAAATTAGGTGGTTTTCGAACAGTCGATCGATCCTATCTACGAGGGGGCCTGAGAAATAGTAAAAGATACAAATGCAGCGACGTCAGGAGCTCGGGAAGTAGAGCAAGGCCGGTTTCAAAGGAAGTTATACCTGATGGTCGCCGGGATGTCGCTAGGTGGGCAGCGGGAGGCCGGGTCTGCCCACACTATGGCAGCAAGGAAGAAGGGGTCGGAGGCCCTCCCTCGCCAGTGGTGCTTGGGAGAGAACGACAAGGCAGGCTGATCGGGACGCACCCAGCAGTGGGTAAGAGCCGTCACCGAGGACGACCGCGTGAACGTTGCACCTTCTCACCTTCCTCGGCGGAGAGGATCCGGCTGGATCTGTGACCAGCGGTGAGCAGAGAGAGAGAGAGAGTGGCCACCGCTGTCGTGTTTAGATCTGGAGAGGCCGAGATAGTGTGAAGAGAGCAACACTAGCAAGCAAGCGCGGAGGCTCCTGCCTATATAGTGGAGTAGTACTTAGTTTTCTTTTGTCTACCGGAGCCGTCTTGACCTCGCTAATGACTGTCGAGAAGTCTTCATGCACGTGGCCCGGAGGCGCAGTTGTCATCATTTTGATCTGAAGCGCCGGATTATAACATATAACACGAAAAAATGCCAAATGACAAGAAATCATAATCTCACTGCCCAAAGGAGACAACATGAATCCCGACGGACAAACTAGACGAGGAACAAAGCTCAAATTAAAGATAAACTCGTAGAAAAGGGGTCCGTCGATAGATGTCATAATTAACATAGCCGGCTTGACCTAGATGGCAGCCGAGTAGTTATTGTTCGTGCATATGCCCTCAATGACTAGCCCAACTCAGTTGTCGATGTTTAACCCTCGCAGTGATCCGAAGCACATGACACCTAATTTTGCGAGATGACAAGAAACATTTTTTTAGATTTCTCACCACAACTACAGCCATGTACAACACAGCCTGCACGATATGTAGACGATAGCCAATCCAGGTGTGTCTGTTGGAGTCTGGTCACATGCATGGACGAACTGATTTTCCATGTCTTGCAGGGATCGTCCAGGCACCAACGTAGTACAACACTTCTCTAGTACTATCGCTCGTCTCCCTCTTCTATTAAGTCACCCGACTTGTGGGGCCGGGGAGTGTGCCTATGGTCGGTTCTCAATTGTGTCCCACATGTGTGTGCGAACGCAATATGACGCTCGTTCCATTCGGAGAGCAGCGTGCCAGACCGACCGACCGTCTGGGGTGCGACACGAACGCGACAGGCGTGCTGTATACTCCGTACATGTGTACCGTTGTTTTCTAGATGCTTTGCTCCATGGCGCGGGCACAATCCATGGATATAAAATTAGTATACTGTATACTATTTAAAAGTCGAGGGGGGCTTTTCTGCTTGCGGTGGCGGCGAGCAGTTCCGCCTAGTCGGTTCGACAGAGATCGAGAAGACGAGGGAGTAGGCTGCTGCAAACGTAGGGCTGTGTGATTTGACAGCGAGTTACTGTTGGACAGGTGGGGCCCCATGATTTGACTTGCCATTATCATTTTAACTGCGGCGCTACGACCGACGCGAGTCTCCCGATTCCTGATCACCTCCATACAGGTGCCTCTCCCAATGCTCCACCATGTAGTAGAGGCTGGCTCTTGCATGAGAGCCCACTTATCCACTTTTTCCTTGCCTCTCTTCCTCCACATATGCAAAGATGCCATGTAAAGTGCACTATTGTACTTACTTGCTCCTACAGGTGCTTAAGCTTGCCACATAGGCATAAAGTCTGATGTGGCAAGTTAATCAAGAAGAGAGACTAGTTTGGTGACCCAAGGAAGAAATCGTGCTAAGCGCGTGTACCTAGGTGAAAAGACAATTTTGAGTCTATAGCTAATTAAAGGAAGCAAACTTAGCAACACCATTTCATTGGAAGAGGTCACTCCTTGGCAAATGCAATAAATACTAGTACTCCGTGTGTCCCATAATATAAGAAAGTTTTTGGCACTACACTAGTGTCAAAAATGTTCTTATATTATGGGACGGAGGGAGTACGAAGAAAGAGATAGAGAGGAGTAAAAAAATACACTTATAGCCAACCTTGTTGTAGTATGAGTGACTAAGTGATGACTATGTATGACATGCCAATATCATATAGCCTAACGCACCATGTTAAATCTACAAGGGCGCGACCGCACGAGCGACGCGACGGTCCTGGTAGGCGCGACCATGATATGGGCTGCTGGTAGCCCTTGGATCTGAGATCAAACGGTCGCATGCTAAGTTGCTGAAAATTTACAGAATAAACCTCCAGGATAGGATATTCACCCATAGGTCTAGAATCACGCCATGCAACTGTTCGATCTCACATCCAAGGGCTCTCGGAAGCCCGTATCATGGGAGAATGGAAAGCCACTACCTGCTGTTACGCCTGCGGCGATTCGCTCCTACTCGTCCCTGCACGTCCTTTAATACTACGGCGGTTCGCTCTTAGTCGTCCCGTCCATTCACATTACGGCAGTTCCACCAATCCCAACCCTCCTCCCAAATCCATGGCATCCCAAATCTCCCGACCGGCGGTGGGTACAAGGTTAGAACCATCACCGGCGATGAGTTCGACGTCATCTACACCCGCTCTTCTGCGACGGTGAAAGGATGCCTTTCTCGCTTCAGACGTATGTTCGAAGACTCGGATGATGAGTGGGTCGCTGGGCTAGATGTTCAGTACACCATAGTCATGGGACGAGATAAGGATCTAAAGGACGAAGAGAGGAAGAAGCCCGCCGTGATCCAGGTTTGCGTGCATGACTTATGCTTGGTCTACCACATATGCCATGCCGATGTTGAGTGCCAGGATTTTAAGGACTTCCTCGAGAGCAACCTAGTCAAATTCGTTCTTTGTAGACTTTGGTAATGACAAAGAAGTCCTCAGGCGTCGGATAGGCCTCGTTGTAGGCAACACCTTCGACCTCCAAAAGAATCGGTTGGTGTCCTCTCGTCGACCTTCAATCTTGACCTGGCGAAACCATGGTTCATCCTTCAGACAGTGGCGGAGAAACCTCCATACACGTTTCATCGTCATGCATGTGTCGGAGTAATTGGGCAAGGATACCCCGAAGACGGCGAGACAATAATTCAAGACATCGGGGCTAGCAAAGCCCCTCCGTCCGACTTCCCGCCGGTTCTTTGGCTGCAGATCGCCGATCGCAGATCGCAGTCGCCGATTGTCATTGCCGACTCCGCCACCGAGCCGATCGCCGATCGCCGACTCCGCCACCAGCCGACCGAGATCGCCGATTGCCGACTACGCCACGGGCCGATTGCCGACTCCGCCACCAGCCGATTGCCGATGCCGACTCCGCCACCAGGCCGACTGCCGACTACACCACCAGGCCGACTGCCGACTACCGACTCCGCCACCAGGCCGACTGCTGGCTGCCGACTACTGGCTGCCGACTGCACCACCAGGCCGACTGCCGACTGCAGACTCCGCCACCAGGCCGACTGCCGACTGCAGCCCGACGCGACCCCGACGTGACGACCGTACCTGGCACTGTTCACGTGACACCCCAGCCATCATGTACAGTGTCACTTGTCTCCTGGCACTATTTATGAAGTGACCCAAGGGACAAGAATGACACCCCACCATGCCTACCTAGCTTACTTCCTAAGCTACCCACATAGCTTACATATCAAGCTAGCCATGCCTATATAAGCTAGCTCCATCCATCCATCAGGGGATGGACTCACGCACACACACATGGAGCCACAAGCAAGCTAGCTAGCAAGAGAGCTAGCTAGCCATCCATCCATCAACTCCCAGGGGCAAGCATGCCCAAGCACATCCATTCGGCCAAGAGGCAACGGCCACCATGCCACTCGTACATATACAAAGCCAGATGCCTATGGCATCGAAATGAGATCTGACTCGAGAGCACTCTGTGCAGATATACGGATATACTCGGACATGCAGAGTAGGGTGTTATCTCTCGGAGAGCCACGAACTCAGGTAAACTACAGCGTGCTACTCGCATATACCGCTCCGGGCCTATCGGCCAGCAGCTTGCCCTCACACGGCCACCTTGTGGCATATGCAAATCTTCAACACCCCCGTGAGAATACCACGACATTTGGCGCCCACCGTGGGGCGGTACTATGCTACCGCGCTGCTGCTGGTTTTGCAGTCCGGGCGGGACCATCTTCGTCATCTCCGCCGCGGCGTCGCGCCGTCTCTCCGGTAGCGCTCGGGGGCTCGACTTCAACCCGCCCCCGGAGCGGCCATGTGAGACGGCGCCCTCGCCGTCATCCTCTTCGTCTTCACCACCGCAGCGTCACGCCGTCCCTCCGATAGCGGTCGGGGGCTCGACATCGACATGCCCCCGGAATGGCCGTGAGGGGCGCCGCGTCCTCGCCGTTGGCCTTGACTTCTTTGTTACCACCGTTGCGACGCCGGCCGTCCGTCCGCGTGCGCGGGGCCTCGTTTCGGTCGGCCGTGGCCATCCACGCGCCGCTCGCGTCTGTTTCCCTCCATGTTGCACCTTGCTCCGGCCGAAACGCGCGCTCGCTACTCCAAATATCATCTAGACAAGCTAGCTAGATGCTGGTCAACAATGGTCAAACCATTCATACGATCCACATATGCTGCCTGTGCACTAGCCAGATACAACCCATGCATTAGTCAAACAATGTCCAGATAGTGCTCGGCCAAATACATACGCCGGCCGTTTCGTCCGCGGCCATGCGCTGCTCTCCGTCCGCGGCCATGCGCCCACTTCACCACGGCTGCCCGGCGTATGCCCGCCTCCGCACGCTGCTCCGCTGCCCCGCGCGCTGTTTCCTTCCCGCGGACGTGCGTTGCTGAAGCCTCTGCGCTGGCGCCGCGCGCTGCTCCAGCTCCACTGCACCTAACTGCTGCTTTTCCCGTCCCTGCACTGCTCAGCCATGGTCGTCACCCACCGCAGCTCCGCCAGGGGCGCCCCTGCCCGTCACCACTGCACCAACTGCGCCGCGTCCGGCTTCGCCGGCCGCCGGGTCGCCACGCCCAGCTCTCTCCGACTCCGCGCCCCGCAGCACCACCAACTCGGCTGCCTCCAGAGGCACGCCGGCCTCCTCTGCTCGTCGTCTCGACCCCGACCAGTTGCTCCGGCCTCGTCTTCAACCCGGCCCGCCGCCTCCGCTCCCGCGCCGCGTCCCGGCCGCCGGCTGCTGCCGTGACCCGGCCTCCTGCGCTGGCCGGGTCCGCCCAGCGACCCGGCCTGCCGGCTCCCCCGCAACACGGACGGCCGGCTTCGCCGCCCACCGTCTCCGCCCAGCGACCCGGCCTGCCGGCTCCCCCGCAACACGGACGGCCGGCTTCGCCGCCCGCCGTCTCCGTCGCTCCCCAGACCAGCTCCGGCTGAACCTCCGCTCCAGCCATGACCCCCTGCGCCGGCACCCCTCCGCCCGCGAGCGGCGCCGGGTCCGCCCCGCCTCGCCCTCCGGCTGCGCCCGCTCGCCGGCTCCGCTCGTCCAGTGTCCTGCGACCCGGCCGCGCCGGCTCGCGCCTGCGTCCCAGCCTGCCGGCTCCGCCCGCCACGCTCGTGAGAGAAAAGTCAGTGGCTGGGTGCCCGAGAAAGAGAAAGAAAAAGAGCTGGGCCGGCTACGAGAAAAGTCAACAGGGCCGGCTGAAAAGAGTACTGCTGCCGGCTGCACGAGCCGACTGTCTGAAAAAAAAAGAGTCCGACTACCCAAGCCGGCTGAGAAAGAAAAGTCTGCCCACAGTTGGTGAAGAAAAAAGAGAGAGAAAAAAGAGAGAGAGAGGCCGGCTAAGAGAAAAAGAAAAAGGGACTGGAGAGAAAAAAAAAAGGACAATGTGCGCGGCCGAGTGCCCAAGCCGGCTGAGAAAGAGGTGGCCGAGTGCCCACAGCCGGCTGTAAAAAAAGAAAAAAAAAGGAAATGTGCGTCCGACTGCTAGATGTGCGTCGGACCGCTGGCTGCCTGGCCGGCTGCAAAGAGCCCGACTGCTGTGTTGGGGTCCGCCCGCCCATCCGGCTGAAGAAGAAAAGGAGAAGAAAACAAAGTAGTCGCTGGGAGATCCGGTCCGACTGCTCAATGATCGGCGAATCTCGGGGCTACACTTCAGTGGTCTTGTTGTGGCATGAAGAAGACAAAGTAGTCATTTGGAAGATCCGGCCCGATTGCTCGTGATCGGCCGAATCTCGGGGCTACACCAGTAGTCTTGTTGGCCTTCTGCGAAGATTGCAAACAAGAAGAGGTTTTTCGGCTCCAGTAGGAAGAAAAAAAAAAAGAAAAAAAGCGCGCAAGTTACCTCTCCGCTTTGGCGGTCAAGCTGACCGGTCGGGACCCACCGAGCACCGGGGCTCGAAGGCTACCAGCCAGGTGTCTTAAAGCCAGCGCTCATGAAGCCCGAAGTCGCCGGCTCTTCGGCGACCACGACTACACGAAAATCAATGTGAGCTCCTCACCCGCATATTTTGCACCGCAAAACACGGATAACCCGGCGATGCTCGGGGCTATCTCCGCATTTTATTACAGATTACATCATTTATTCACCCAGCGCCCGACGAGTTGGCCGAAGCCGGCCGCTTGGCTGAGACGTTAGCTCCGCAGACGGCTTAGTAGCGTCACGTAGTACCAAAGCCCTCTCGATCCACAGACCAGAGCGGTGTCGGACCGCAAGTGGAACGCCGGAGGCCACCCACGCGAAAAACGTCCGGGAAGAAAAACGCTTTGGGCGACCCGACCGTTTCCTTTACATGTATCTGCTCGGTTAAATCTGCTCCCAGACTCGAGTCTTCAGACACTCCGTTTCATGGCCCATCTCTCGACCCACAGATCATGAGCGGCTGTCCGTGAGCGAGCACAAGCCAAAAAGCGGAGGAACATGAAAAAGATTGAAGGGGGCTCGGACGAAACCGAGTCGGCACCCTCCGCATAAAATTTGCAATGCTAAAAGCAAACATTTGATATATCTGCATAGACTAACTTTGTCTTTTTTCATGACCATTTCCATGAACACTCGCCAAAAAAACCTCCGCCCAACTTTGCCAAGTTGCCGGAGGCTTAGAACTACTTGTCGAGTAATTGGGCACGGATACCCCGAAGACGGCGAGACAATAATTCAAGACATCGGGGCTAGCAAAGCCCCTCCGTCCGACTTCCCGCGGTTCTTTGGCTCGCAGACTACCGATTGCAGATCGCAGTTGTCGGCTATCGCAGATCGCTGATCGCAGATCGCCGACTCCGACCACCGACCAGCCGATTGCCGACTCCGCCACCAGCCATTGCGATCTGCCATCGCCGACTCGCGCCACCGGGCCGATCGCCATTGCCGACTCCGCCACCAGGCCGACTGCCGACTCCGCCACCAGGCCGACTGCCGACTGCCGACTCCGCCACAAGGCCGACTGCCGACTCCGCCACCAGGACGACTGCCGACTGCCAACTCCGCCACCAGGCCGATTGTCGACTACCGACTCCGCCACCAGGCCGACTGCTGGCTGCCGACTACTGGCTGCCGACTGCACCACCAGGCCGACTGCCGACTGCCGACTCCGCCACCAGGCCGACTGCCGACTGCAGCCCGACGCGACCCCGACGTGACGACCATACCTGGCACTGTTCACGTGATACCCCAGCCATCATGTACAGTGTCACTTGTCCCCTGGCACTATTTATGAAGTGACCCAGGGGACAAGGATGACACCCCACCATGCCTACCTAGCTTACTTCATAAGCTACCCACATAGCTTACATATCAAGCTAGCCATGCCTATATAAGCTAGCTCCATCCATCCATCAGGGGATGGACTCACGCACACACACATGGAGCCACAAGCAAGCTAGCTAGCAAGAGAGCTAGCTAGCCATCCATCCATCAACTCCCACGGGCAAGCATGCCCAAGCACATCCATTCGGCCAAGAGGCAATGACCACCATGCCACGTACATATACAAAGCCAGATGCCTATGGCATCGAAATGAGATCTGACTCGAGGCACTCTGTACAGATATACGGATATACTCGGACATGCGGGGAGTAGGGTGTTATCTCTCCGAGAGCCCGAACACAGGTAAACTACCGAGTGCTACTCGCATACCGCTCCGGGCCTATCGGCGGCAGCAGTCTTGCCCTCACACGAAGCCACCTTGTGGCATATGTCGTCTTGCAACACCCCCCGTGAGAATACCACGACAGCATGGCAGCGGAATGTACTAGATATAGACCACATCCACTACGCTGCAATGGATGGTACCTTTGCAAGGGTTGGATGAAGAGCAACAGCCAAGTTGGCGGTTCAAGCAAAGAAGTATCAGCCAAGAGGAAGAGGGACAACGACGAAGTCGAGGACGTGGACGAGGACTCCGAGTAAGGTGGCAGTGTCGTTGCTCGTGGTGGTTCTAAACTTCTAATGCAGTGTCTACCGGCTTAGTTGCAAAGTTTAATTTCAGGTGTGCTTAATTTAATTTGAGGGGTGTATTGTGCTGGGCCCCCAGCAGAACTATGTTATGTTTCTTCTTGTTACTTTAACTATTTAGTACGTACATACTAGTATTTCTTACATTTCTTCACATTATATACGTACAATATATATGGCCAACATCATATAGCCAGCAGCTTTAGTTGTCAAAGAATTCGTGGTGCTTAGTTTTGTGAAAGAAGTCCGGGTGCTTAGTTTTATTTGAGGGTGGGTTGTCTTGGACACCATTATTGTGACTAGCCTTTTTAATAGTACTATATGCATAATTTGGCGACGAGCGCTCTCTATATGTACCACCTTTTTTTAATTTCAAGTTTTGCTCCATGGCGCAATCCATCGATCCTACTGCTATACAAAAGTATACATTTTTTTAAAAGGCTAGAGGGCGGGGCAGTCTAGCTTGGTCGGTTTCACGAGAGGTGAGGGCCTTTGTGATTTGACGGCTCATTGCTGCAGGAAGGCGGGGCCTTGTGATTTGACTGCTCGTATAAATGCGCCGACGACCTGATCAAGGAGGAGCAAAGTACCGTGTGGTATACTCAAGTTTTCCACTGGAGTAGTACTGCAATGGAGGAGCACGAAACACGGCAGCCCAGTGCCATATGGCGATAAAAAATGATTTAATTTGCTAGTCATCTCATTGTTAGCATTGTTCCATTAATTCCCTCAAAAAAACATTGTTCTATTCATGCCTCGCAGAGAACGTGACACGTGCGGCGAAACACCCGAAGCAAAAGATGAAACACAGCAGCAAAAGAAGAAGGAAGATTATCACCCCAAATGATCTAATTAGCGGAGTCGAATCGCTTCTTCATCGCCTCCACGACCTCCATCTCCTTGCGCACCTCCTCCGCCATCTTCTTCATTCATCCATGACGGGATTTCTCGGCGAGCCTTCATCATCTGCTCCACGGCCGCATTACGTACCTTGACAGCAGCCGGGTGCTCGATGCGGAGCTTCGCCAACTCCTCCTTCAGTTCCATGACGAGGGCCTGCAACATCTTCATCGAGGAACTACTATTCTCATGCAGCTTCTTCCAGCCGGCGTTCTTCTCCTTCAACAGTCGATCTCGTGGCGAGCTTTGCCTTGTCCTCCTAAAGTCGCGAGATTTCACGGTCGCCTTCTTCTCCGAGGCAATGCTCTTCTTCAAGAACATCACCAAGCCGGGCGGTCAACTCCCCTGCCGATTGAGCTCGGCGGGCATGTCATCGAGGCTCTCCTTCAAAGAACTCCATCAAGCCTTGGATGAACTCGTTCTACTTATTGAGGTGCTTATTGAGCTGATCAGGCATGCTGTCGAGGGATAACGACTCCAGCTCCGCCGGCTCGGCATGTTCACCTCCGTCTGCCCGTGAGAGATCTTTCGAGGTCTCTGCGTGGCGGCAAGCCCTCTCTTTTTTTCTGCAGCCTTGGTTGCCGCTCCCTTGTTACGAATAGTTCTCGACCTAGAGCTCTGCTCACCGGCCATGGCAACGACGGACGAAGAAGAAGCACTTATGAGGAGGAAAGGTAGAGTAATTTTCGGTTAGGTAGTTCCCCTTTTTATAACCTAAGTACTAGCACTAGAACTAATACCTGCATAGTGGGAACACGTTCAGGTTTGGTACGTACTAGTAGGTGTGAGCAGGCTTTCAAATGTGAAGGGAACAAGGTAAAGATTAATTGATGGTTTTCGTTTCGAGGCCCGATGAGTTTAGCGGAACATAAATTTCAAGTACTACACTGCTCAAATGCGTAAATATTATGTTATTGTCAAAAATTTGCACAAAATACGAAGGAGACCAATGGAAGTACTACTAGCAACCCACGATTTAATTACTCGCATGCGCGTAGTGGAGTAATAATGTCTTTCTTCCGCCCTCATGTCCACTCAATTTGCATGCGCTGTATTAATTGACCATCAATGAAGTGAACGACTTTACACACGTCAAATTATCACATGGGATGGATCTTGGTACAAAATTGCGCCCGCCCGTGTACCCGTGTGTCCGTGCGAGGGAATGAGTGCATGCGTGGCGTGTGTGCACATCTTCGCTTCGTGCATGTACCTCCAGTATGGCTCAGGGAGGACGAGTACATTCTTACGGAAGCAAAGAAGACGCCATGCGTGATCAATCCACGCAAGGAGGTCGCGACAACGCCTCCACATGTTCCACGTGGCTTCATGAACTATAAGAGAGACACTGTGTAGCGTGCCATTGGTATTCTAATTTACGTGTTTTTCACATACTTGAAGTACTAGTAAGGTACACATGCATTGCACGCATCAGATTTTGCAACCACATTATGAATAAATACCACACTATAGCATGTAAGCTCTGAGTCATATATGTCTGATGTAGCCCGTCGTTTAATTCTTATAGTTCATCTCATTCAAAATCAATTAGAGGGTGCTTGGATACGTTTTGGTCCCATGACTAAAAGTAGTGAGACTAAAACATGCTAGCCTCATCCATGCTTGGATCCAAATACTAAGGAGACTAAAATCAAGTTAATGAGCATTTCTTATCCTCCAAACCCTCCAATCCAGAACTCGCCCGTGTTAAAGGAGAGGATTTAAATGAGGAGAGAGAGGACTAATCCACATTTTAGTAGGGGTACCCCTGACTAAATGTTTTTAGTCTTAAGACTAGTTTTAGCCCCTCTTTAGTCAGGGGTGCTTGGAACTTTAGTCTCTTAAAGAGACTATTTTTAGTCAGACTAAAATAAGTCCCTTGGATCTAAGCACCCTCTTAGTTTTTATAAAAAAGCTAAGAACGCGGGAATAGGAAAAACAAGGGATTATTAGTGGAATGTCGTTTTGAATCCTACAGGATTGTACGAGTGTTTGATTGTGCATGGAAAAAACGCAGAATTCTTTCAAAGAGGTTAGAGTGGATGGGATGTTTCCTATGAAATCTAGTGCAAATGAATCATATGGAAAAATTCCTATGGTTTACAATCCTACGAATCAAACAACCAAGATAGGAAAAATTCCTAATGACTAGAATCCTCCAAAATTCCTTTGAGAATCCTTTGAATCAAAGAAGCCCTTAATCTATTTTATGATTCATGGGATTGTGTGTTGTAAAGCATAAAGTAAAAACAAATAATGGCAATTCAACTAGAAAAAAGTTTTGGCAGTTATGAGACGGAAGATTCTAGAACAAAAGAGAACCACTGTTGTTTTGAGGTTTGTGCATTATGCTTAAGTTCAACCATGGAGTCTGCTAGATTGTACATGTGGCAAAATCCGGTGGGGGGCTAGAAGATGGTGTGAGGGGCCGAGTGGAGGGAGACTATGAAGGAATGCACAAGTGCGAGATCAATATTTAGAGAGAGGGGGCGAACACGTGCGCTGTTGCACGCAGTGGCGGAGCCATGAAAAATAAATGAGCTAGGGGGTAAAGCATTGCTAATCCTTTACGAGGAGGGTCAATAAATGAAATTACACCTTTTTTAGCAGCAATTGTCTAATGATCACATTCATATTAGCCTCGATATATAGTGATGTTAGGGGGGCAGGGCCCTTACTGCCCCCTGTCTTCGCCATTGTGCACGCGGCTGAGATATGAAGCGGAAGGCATGGATGATGAGAGGGGGACATTGAATATATAATTAATGTGGGTGTATTAGCTATATATGTTAATCCTATATAGAGAGGTATAGATTGATCGATGTGGACGTGGGAAAGAGGGTGAGACCTCCTTTGGATATATCGATTGATCGGTTTGTGTGAAAACTATGAAAGACCTAGCTATATACACACATACATAGAGGAACATCGATTGTTGCGCATGCACATGTGAGAGATAAAGAATGCCGATATGATGGAGAGGGGATGTGTGTGGTGTGTGCCTTCATGGGAGACCGACCAAGAAAAAGATTGCATGCGTGCGATGGATAATGCCGACTAGTAGTGTGTGTGCATGCATGCACGAGAGAAGTTAGTGGTACAATTATAAAGAGAGACTCTTGTGTGGGTGTAAAAGAATATGTGAGGTCATAATCAATGTAAAGTTGAATTCAAATATTTGAATAAGAGATCCTGATGTTTGAAACCCATGCATGCATGAATATAACGGAGATCTGCGCGGTGTGGTTTGGAAATGAGCATGTTGTAATGTATACACATTGAACAAGGTCAGACTGATTTGAATTTGAGATACCAATGGCAGACATCATTTGGCCACGTCGCATCCGTGCATGGACACACTATTCTAATTGGAGATGATGGTCGGCTTTCGCATCACATATCTATATCTATACCCTATATATATTATATTATATTTTTTTTATATTGTGTGCGGTCACTACAAGAAATATGTCAACTTATGACCTTCTGTCAATGACCCTCGAAGAATTGGTCATAAATTTATGACCATTTTAGACCAATTGGTCAAAAGCTGTTCAGGGGGCTCCAAACCCTAAACCATTGCGACCATTTTGGTCAGAAAGGTCGTAATTTCCTTACATGAAATGGTCACAAAGCAAACAGTGCTAGTCCGCTGCCTTATTTCTAGTTGTTAATGACCAATATAGATGGTCATAGCCTTGTAGATTGTGGTGGGTTGTGATGACTAGGCGCCATCTCATCAGTTTTGCCTATGTGTCATGTCCATGTGGCAGTTTTTGCCCTAGGTTGTGAAGCAACCTATATTTCTATCATTCCCAAAATTCCCAAAAAAATCTCATAAATTGTTTGGGGCATATCTTCATCAAATATGTAAAAATCCTTCCTTGCCTAGTTCAAAACTAATTCAACAATATTCATTTTCCTATTCATTCACAACAACACTTTATGAAGAAAGTGCTATTTATATATTCTTGATTGCCCTCGAATTTTTGGGCACTCTTTCCTATCAAATCATTACCGCATGACAAAATTCAGCTCCATTTGCCTAGCAAATTTTCTTGACAAATTTCCAAAGTTTTTGTCCACCTAGAAGCATTGTGAAGGAAGTACCTTTTTATATCTCTAAATGACATGAAATTTATACAGTTCCTTCATATGCCCAAATTATCACCCTCCTCCAAATTGCAGCTCAAGAAAATCATCTATGTGAGCCCAAGTTGAATTTATATTTTATGGCCAAATTGGCACGTTGCAAAGCAAGTGTTATATAGACCCTCCTATTACCCTCAAACTTTTGGGCACTCTTCCATACCAAAATCATTGCCACATGATAATATTCAGCTCAATTTTCCTAGTAAATCTTTCTCGAAATTTCCAAATTTTCTACCTCGAGAGAAGCTTTGTTAAGTAAGTACTAGCTAGGCTTACCCAAATGATCTGAAAATTTACCAGGTAGCATGACCATACCTAAGTAACTTACTGCACCAATTTTGAGCTCATTTCATTCATCCAATCTCTCTCACTAGTTTTCCCAAGTTTACATCCATAGAAGAGCATTGTGAAGGAAGTACTACTTTGGCATGTCCAAATGGTATCAATTTTCTACAATGCTTTCCTATGCCCAAATAACCATCCTCCACAAAATTTCAGCTCACTCCATTCATTATTTTGAGCCCAGCTTCAACATTCATATTTTTGTCCAGCGTGGTACTTTGCAAAGCAAGTACCACCTAGGATCCTCCTTTTGAGCTAAAATTTGTGAACACATTCTCCTTAGTAGATGATCATCCTCACCAAAACTCACGCCCATTGGCCATGTGCATTTCCGTCCGCTAATCAAACACTTGGTCGCTAATTCATGTTTGAGCATCGATCGGTCTTCTCGTGAGAATCTTATGTTGTAATTTTCTTCCTAGCACCAACCTGGGGAGTGCCCAACCTACTAGACATGCCTAAGCCGCCCAGAACACATGGCAACATTATGGTCACGCGGTGACCACGCGACGGGCATGCGAGTTTACGTGCTCTAGAGTTGAGGCCATCGGCCACCGCCCAAACCTCTATGTATCGCCACCAAACCATGTATTTATGATTAAATAGGTCCTTATGTACCTAGAAATGATTTTTGGAAAAAATAAATAGCAAACTATGTGGCAGCTACAGTTCAAATTTGACCTGTTTCCAACTGAATCGGCTGAAATTTGTCTTTTTCATCAGAGGTGGATCAAAACTTTTTTCACCCAACCATTTTGTCAATTGTGCATTAAATATGTCCTAGTATTTTATAAAAATGATTTGGTCCAATTTTGCAACAATTATTTGGTAGTTCCTTCACAGAAAAACCTCCTTTCGGGCACTCGAAAAATGAAAAATGGTTTTTTCGTCCAACAAAAATGAAAACTTCCTTAGGCAACATTGTTTGCCATTCGAATATGCACCCTTGTGCACAATATGAGATCATTTGAACAAACTATGTCATGAATGTAGCCATAAGATTGATCATTTGGCTTGAAAGCCATGAATCTTCACACTTGATAGCTCATTTCTGAGAACACTTTTTTAAAATAATTACCGTATTACAAGTTTATTATTTTTCCTGGAAACTTGGTCACATATAATGACACAATGCGAAGGTTTTCCAATTTTTTGATTTTTTTTGAATTTTTTATGCCCGTTTCAAAATGCGATCAAAACGGCGGGCTTGACCGTTCCTAGCTAGTGCTTGAATCTTGGAATTTTTTTGGTGTTTCTCTGATTAAATAGATACCTATGTACCTAGAAATGATTTTTGGAAAAATAAATAGCAAACTATGTGGCAGCTACAGCTTCAAATTTGACTTGTTTCAAATTGAATCGGTGAGATTTGTCTTTTCATCGAGGTGGATCAAAACTTTTTTCACCCAACCATTTTGTCAATTGTGCATTAAATATGTCCTAGTATTTTATAAAAATGATTTGGTCCAATTTTGCAACAATTATTTGGTAGTTCCTTCACAGAAAAACCTCCTTTTGGGCACTCGAAAAATGAAAAATGGTTTTTAGTCCAACAAAATGAAAACTTCCTTAGGCAACATTGTTTGCCATTCCAATATGCACCCTTGTGCACAATATGAGATCATTTGAACAAACTATGCCATGAATGTGGCCATAAGATTGATCATTTGGCTTGAAAGCCATGAATCTTCACACTTGATAGCTCATTTAAAGAACACTTTTTAAAATAATTACCGTATTACAAGTTTATTATTTTTCCTGTAAACTTGGTCACATATAATGACACAATGCGAAGGTTTTCCAATTTTTGATTTTTTGAATTTTTATGCCTGTTTCAAAATGCGGTCAAAGCGGCGGGCTTGACCGTTCCTAGCTAGTGCTTGAATCTTGGAATTTTTTGGTGTTTCTCTGATTAAATAGATACCTATGTACCTAGAAATGATTTTTGGAAAAATAAATAGCAAACTATGTGGCAGCTACAGTTCAAATTTGACTGTTTCGGTTGAATCGGTGAAATTTGTCTTTTTCATCGAGGGTGGATCAAAAGTTTTTCACCCAACCATTTTGTCAATTGTGCATTAAATATGTCCTAGTATTTTATAAAAATGATTTGGTCCAATTTTGCAACAATTATTTGGTAGTTCCTTCACAGAAAAACCTCCTTTCGGGCACTCGAAAAATGAAAAATGGTTTTTTCGTCCAACAAAAATGAAAACTTCCTTAGGCAACATTGTTTGCCATTCCAATATGCACCCTTGTGCACAATATGAGATCATTTGAACAAACTATGAGGCAGCTGTAGTTAAAATTTGACCCGCTTTCTAGTGAATCGACGAAAATCCCACCTAGTATGAAAGTACCTCTAGTTATTCGAGGGAATCGTACTTAGACGTTGTCATAAAAGAGAAGGGAACTTACCGCCGGGCGTCGTGGTGCTGCGTTGGAGCTCCCCCGACGCTGTAATGGAGCTTCGCCGGACACCGTGGTGCTGTGTTGGAGCTCTTGGCGCGCCGTTGAGAGCCGCAATGGAGCTTTGTGGGGATGTCATCGGTGCTGCGTTGAAGTTTTTTCATGCTCGGTGCTTTGTCGTGACATATTGATGTGATCGAGCGATCACCAATCGCAGATCAAAGCGCCTAGCTAGGCGGATGATTTCTAGACAAAATCATCCGACCGACTCGATTAGCCACCTATTGTTAATCAATTGTGACCAATTTAGATGGTCATAACGTCATCAAATCTTGTGCCGTTACTCGATTGGTCTCTGAGTATGTCACGTGGATCAAGCATTAGAGACCGTTGGATACTCCGGAGCCAACGGCCCACACCCTCTCACCCTCTCACCCACCCACCGGAGCTCCTCTCTCCCCGCACACCACTCCTTGTCCGTCCTTCTCTCCCACGCTGGCAAACCCTAGCGCTCCCGATCCAGACTCCTCCCTCCCCGCCGCCAACCACCCTCCCCGCCGCCACCCACCTCCACCACCCACCCCTCTCCTCGCCGCCACCCACCTCCACCACACCTCCCTCCCAACCCCAGATCCTCTCCCCACTCCCAGATCCAACTTGCCACCGTAGAACGAGGAGATCGCGGCCAAGATCTTGGGACCAGTAGTAGTCGTCGTCGCGGACCGCTCCTCCGCCGACCAGCGGTACCTCGAGGAGTTTGCGCGGGCGTTCGACCCTCGGGCTGGTCCGGTTCGGGACGGAGGTGGTGGCGTCCGCCGCAGCAGGGACGACGACGCGGGCTGGAGGGGTGAGGCTCGCCTCTGTTGGCAGCGAGCTGGAGGAGGAGGTTTGATGTCGTGGTCGCTCTGCGATGGGCACTTCGCCGAGCCGTGCGTGGCCGCCATCACGGTAATTACTCGGTCGATCTATCCCCACCGATGGCTAGCACTAGCGATGAGCCGTTGTCCAAGAGCTATTTCCGATCGATCCGATTCTTTTGGCATCTTGCAAGGAGTGCGGATGGGTTCTTAGCAGCAAGGATCCATAGCGGCGAAAAACATTATTATTAGTAGTTGGCCTCATCGATCGGATCTGAGTAGTTGGGCTAGCGGCGATTATACTACTATTGTGTTTATGTTCCTAATTGACTGATTGCCCACCGTTGAAAATTTTGTTTATATATATATAAATCTTGAAGGTGCCACAAACCGCCAATAGTGATGTTGATTATTCTCCAAAGAATGTGAATGAGAATGTATCATTTGTCTAGAGATGGAGTCTGTGGAGATAGAGTTCATTAGTTTTTGGTGTATTAGTCTAGAGTTCATTTAGCAAAGTTGAAAACATAAACAACATCAGTTCATTAGTTACACTAAGCATTTGCCTGCCTAAGTTGTATTTAGACCAAAATTTGCTAATAGACACCCCCTTCACATATCTGCTATTTTTTGGCGTGCACATAATATGTATGTCTTAACAGTTTCAGCGGTTGTGTTCTATTGTTTGATTAAATGAATCAAAACACGAAGGAGATCTAGATTAACGGTAGAATCACATAGTTGTAATTACCCGAGAAATTTTAATAGAAGCTCACTTTGTTATGTCCTCCATCTGGCGATCTTGTTTGTTATCGTAGTAGAATTTGGTGTGCTTGAATAAAATGGCACTCATTTGCATCATTGTATTTCTGCAGAGTTTTAAGAAGAATTCGAATGCGAACGCATTGACCATATACTTGTACATGTGCGGTGAGGAACATCCTGTGGGCTACTTCCAAGCATGTTGTGTACGTGATGTAGAACTATTCGTGATGCATTGGTCGTCCTTACTCGCAAAGGAAAAGAAGTGCTCAACGTGGCAGGCCCAAATCAGTGATCTACCACGAGCGATGTGATAGTCCTCTATCGTCGAATTTCGTCAATCTCGATCCTTTGTGCGACCATATTGTGCAGGATATGCAGGAGGTCGGCCCTTGTCGGGGAAGATCAGCACCATGACGGTGAAAGACAACCTCTTGGCGGTGATGGTTTCCATGGGGAGCTGATCTGCAATGTAAGGAGGCCGGAGTAGGCACGCAGATTACACACACAAAGCATTTTTTTTCTGCTTGAGAACATGTAGAAATGTAGATCTGTAGCTTGACACTTAGGTATTTATTATTTTGTTAGTACCTTGGCGGTGAATTCTAGCAACGAGCAATGCATTTCGAGCAGCGATAGCCTGATTGGTAAACTAGTGCTTTGTGTGTGCTAGTACCTCACAATGTCATCCTTGTAGATCTTGTGAGATGAAATTATTCACCCCGCCATTGTCACTTTGTTTCCTAATCGAGTACAACAAACCTCCTATGGTTTTTGTGCAAAATAAGTGTGGAACATTGTAGTGATGTACAAACATGTACCTAGCATTTATGATGTGTATTTCCTTTGATTCCCTAGGCTTAACCTGCAAGCTATAATAGCTGTGAATCGGTGCATGGGAAATTGGGCTGGTAAATATAGAAGCTGTATAGATGTAGAACTAAAGCGTGGTACTTAGCCATTTAAGTTGTTGGTACTTGGTAGTACCTACACAGTGAAGTCTAGTTGATTCAGGAAACTTGACTTGAGATTTTCTTTCTTATGATTTACTGATGAAACCTTGATTCTTGAATCTTGATGTAGGTATCCCACCGTTGATCCATATCCAGATCAGCTGCGTCGCCGGTTCCGCCGTCTCCGACCGCACTCCCCCGTCTGCGCCATCGAGCCGGGCCTGCTCACCTCCTTGATGGTCGCGCGTCGGGAGAGCCCTCTGCCGGCAGCGACGCAGCCGTGTCTGGTGTCGTACAAGGGACGCCGGCGCAGGATGCTATCATTGTCCGTTCCTAACGCCGCTGAGTTGAGGTACTTGAGATTTCTCTCCCCACTACACTGTCTCACCCATTCCCCTCCACAAATTTCCTCACAATCAAATCGATGCTGCAGCTGCAGGTGTTCCTTGATGCTACATATGTCAGTTTCTTTTGGTAAACTAGAAACCGACATCAAAATCAATTCTGTTTAGAGTCGTTGCTTGTATCTACTAGCTGGTTCTTGCTTACTACTTGTTGACTTTGGTTAAGTACTAGTTGTATTGCTGCTTGGCTAGATGGGAATTGTTGAATGATTGCCAAAGCCCTGTTAGTTCTTTGGTTGTAACAACTGAACTTGTGTTTTTCTTTTGGTAAACCGACATATCAAAAGTAGTGGTTCATTTCAGCGATGATCTGTGCCATGTGATTGTGCTTTTGTAGCAATGTAATTTTGCAGAATCCACTTGATTACAGTGCAGAATTCAATGTTGTCCAATCGTTTGGGATTATTTCCTGCTGTGATTATCGTCAATAAGAGCAACCCAGTGGTTTGCTTGCCATGTCTGGTTCTTATTTTGGAAGTAGTTTACTTTGCTTATCCAGTAGTATGAGTCAATTGGCCAGCCTGGAGTAGCTTGGTGTTTTACATTATGGTGTTAACTGTGAAAATGCCAAGTGTGAGAAAATTAGACCAACTGTCCATTTCTTGCCTGAATGCATTCTTTAAACGAGATGATGTGCTAGAGACATGCTACTATATTGCCTTGCTATAAACAAGATGGTGTTTACTGTATTGTCTTTCATGCACATTTGGTGTATTATCTTCTGACCTTCAAGAACTATCTTCACTGTCTCTCCTCGTTGCATTATCTCACTCGTTCTCCTTCTATTTACTCTGGGCAGGCATGATGTACATCTGGTGGTCGTCAAGTCAAGGAACCTTCTCTTCTTGCTGTGACAGTCCTCCTCCCGCTGCTCTGCTCTGCTCAACAGCTAGCGTGCATGGCTAAAACAAAGGTAAGACTCTGGCCGGTCGGTGTGTTGAGCCATGGTGGTCTGTTTGTGGGGGTCATCAACATTGGTATAGGTTAGCATGTGCCCTTTAATCGGTGCAGTGATGAAACGCTTCATTTGATGATGACGATCGGTTCCAGATCTGCACCTCTTGTTTGTTAATTTGGCTCATGTATGTTGTCGTGTTCGCGCGAAGATGCAACTTGAGTGCTTTTCTTGTTGTTAAGTTTAATAAGCGAGGAACAACATTCAGATCATGCTCCATGGCGTGCATCACTGTTGTGTTTGTAATGTTTGAGTCTGCTCCATCATCGATCTGTAGGCCTACTTGACAGTCATAAAGTTGCATGATTTAGCCACCGGTAGGGTAGGATATGCCCAAATGTGGTCGATATAGGAACCGGGGTCCCTAATTGCTAGCAAAACTTGTGTAATGAGCTCTTGTTACCTTCTACTGATTTTTAGTCTTGTTTTTTAGTACTTCAGATTGGTATTCAGAAATAAAATTCATATGTTTCAGTATATGTTCTTTTATATAAGTATGTCAATACATAACTAGTAATGTAAATGGTGTGACACAGTTCTTAATAAAAATGAAAATAACTTGTGAATGTCAATCGATGTATCGGGTCCTGTTCTTGTAAACCTTATGTAAAGCTAAAATTCTTGTGTGCGGGGTGACTAGTGATGCGGCACAACAAGCGATGTGCACGTGAAGCGGCGGGGAGGGGTCTCGAACGTCGCTCATCATCACCGATTGATGATGGATGATCTCTCTCCCTCTCTTGCAAGCGTCTACAAATGCTGGTAGAAATAGAAATGGCAGCTCTAGTCCCATGTTGTTGTAGTCCAATGTAGTTCCTTTTCTCGGACGCCCTTTGTTGCTTCATTTCTATGTTAATTCAGTCTCTGTCGAATGTATCTACTATCTATTATCGTGGTTGTGTAATGAATCCTTTTGTGTTGAAAGAAATAAAATGGTTTGGATACATTTGTACATGCTGAGATGTCAAGCTTCTAAATATATGTTGTGGAGGCCCAAAATAGATTGGATTGTAAAAGGGCCGAGGCCCAAAAAGAAATGAATTATAGAAGGCAACATCCTAGAAAATAAAATGGGCCAGGCCCATGTAGCTAGTGAAAATTAACAAAAATAAATATATATTGAAAAGGCCGAAATGTTGGGCTTGGCCCATGTAGAAAACCGAATCGGACCGGGCTGAATCTTGTGCCACGTCAGCTTGCCACGCTGGATGCCTACGTGGCCTGGTGAGGTTGCTAGTGACCAAAAATTTGGTCAAAGAATCAACGACCTTTTACATATCACAGAGAAGGTCGCTATAGTCAGTTAATGACCCTCAGCTTTTGACCTTCTGTTTTTGGTCACAAAAAGGTCGCAAATGAAAAACTATGACCTTTCAGCGACCAATAGTGAGGGTCACAAGTTGACATATTTCTTGTAGTGGGTAACTTTAACTTTGAAAGCCGCCCATCATCTCCAATTAGAATAGTGTGTCCATTGTGTGTGTGTGTTGTGCATGTTGAGGTGCAAATTGTCTTTTTTTTGGTACACATTAAGCTTGTTCTTCCGAAATTTCAAGCCGCGCCTTGTTATGCCGAAAATTGAAGCTAGCGTCTCTGTCTATCGTGCTGCGAAACTCCCGCCTCTTCAACCCGCGCCTTGTTAGCCCGAAATATTTAAGATATATCTTCGGCTCGTTGTGCCCCGACAACTCCCTCCATCTCAACCCGCGCCTTGCTATTCCGAAATTACAACGCGCGCGAAAACTCCCACCTCCTGTGAAATCCCGACACGCGAAATGCCCATGGTACCCCTGAACGGAAAGAACCGCCTCAAATCGATGGGGGGTACTTTCGTAACTTACCCCACATTTCGGACAAGTGCGTCTCTAAGCGATGGTTTCCCACTATCATCCCCTCTGCCCACCCATTCATACACCGAGGCCGCGAAAACCCGCGACGAAACCCCACACCCTGCTCCGTCCGCCACCCAGCCAGAGCGTCTTCCCCGACGACGTCGTCCACAGCAACACCTCGACATCCCTCATCCACCGTACCGGATGAGGATCCGTCGTCGATCTCATCGTCCCGCCGGTTCAGCCACCCCGTCCTCCACCTCCAAGGAGCTGCCCCGATGTTCCCCTCGTCTTTCGTGCCACCTCCATTCCCACACTGCCGTCTTCACCTGCACTACCGAAAGGGCATCATCATCACCGTTTCCTCGGATGAAGCTGCGGCCTAATCGGCGCCACCAAAGAGGTTGTACACTAATCGCCACATTTTCTTCTTGATTCGATCTCTCGGTGCTGCCGGCGGTCGGTCCTGAGCCGACACGGCGCGACTCCATCCACGGCGATGTCGCTGGCCACTTCCTCCATGGCGTCGCTCCCTCGGCGGCGACGTCCACATCAGTAGGAGTTGCTGCTGCTTTAGCTCCCTTCCGCCTGCTTTGCTCTGCTCTTGCTCTCGGTCCCCGCTGATCTCGCTCTTGCTATTGCTCTTGCTCGCGCTGCTGCTCTCGCTCTTGCTCTTGCTTGCGATGCTGCTCCGATTTGGCTACACTTCAGTCGACTGAATCGACTTTTGGGTCAGTCGATTTTCAAGGGGTGGGCTCGCCGGGGTGAAGGAAGAACCAGCCGTGGAGGGTAGGGGGGCTCGCCGGAGAGGTACCCCACTATCTATCTTAGGGTTCAGGATGGGGCGGTGGTCGCCGGCGGTGGCGGGGCGGTGGCGTGGGGATCGGCGGAGAAAAAGCTTGGCACGGGAGGGCCTAGAGGGATGGCAGGGGCGACGGCGGACCGGCGGTGGGGAGTGTTTTCGGGGCGGGCGGGGTGGCGCACCGCCGGCCGCGGGCGGTGGGGGGCTTTGTTTGGCCGGTGGTGGCTGGCGGCTCAGGGCGTGGAGGTTGAAGATGAACCGCAGGCCCTTGATTTCGTATCCAACGGCTGCAAAATCGACTGACCAGAGATGAAAAAGTTAGTCGACTGATACGTCTCCAACGTATCTATAATTTTAGATTGCTCCATGCTACTTTATCTACAGTTTTGGCCTATATTGGGATTTATTTTCCACTTTTATATTATTTTTGGGACTAACATATTAACCGGAGGCCCAGCCCAGAATTGTTTTTTTTCTTGCCTATTTCAGTGTTTCGAAGAAACGGAATATCAAACAGAGTCCAAACGGAATGAAACCTTCGGAAACGTGATTTTATCACCGAACGTGATCCAGGCGACTTGGACCCTACTCCAAGAAGTAACAGAGGCGGTCACAAGGGTGGGGGCACCCCCTCTAGGGCGCGCCCCCCTGCCTCGTGGACCACATGTTGCTCCACCGACGTACTCCTTCCTCCTATATATACCAACGTACCCCCAAACGATCAGAACAGGAGCCAAAAACCTAATTCCACCGCCGCAACTTCCTGTATCCACGAGATCCCATCTTGGGGCCTATTCCGG
Source organism: Aegilops speltoides (assembly GCA_021437245.1). Classification (NCBI taxonomy): domain Eukaryota; kingdom Viridiplantae; phylum Streptophyta; class Magnoliopsida; order Poales; family Poaceae; genus Aegilops; species Aegilops speltoides. Next base: position 55,696,227 of record CM038141.1, on the reverse strand, counting down.
TGCTCCGCCGGAGGAGGCATCAACCACGAAGTGCTTCTACATCAACACCATAGCCCCTCCGATGAAGTGTGAGTAGTTTACTTCAGACCTTCGGGTCCATAGCTAGTAGCTAGATGGCTTCTTCTCTCTTTTTGGATCTCAATACAATGTTCTCCCCCTCTCTCGTGGAGATTTATTTGATGTAATCTTCTTTTTGCGATGTGTTTGTTGAGACCGATGAATTGTGGGTTTATGATCTAGCTTATCTATGAATAATATTTGAATCTTCTCTGAATTCTTTTATGTATGATTGGTTATCTTTGCAAGTCTCTTCGAATTATCCGTTTGGTTTGGCCAACTAGATTGGTAGTTCTTGCAATGGGAGAAGTGCTTAGCTTTGGGTTCAATCTTGCGGTGTCCTTTCCCAGTGACAGAAGGGGCAGCAAGGCACATATTGTATTGTTGCCATCGAGGACAACAAGATGGGTTTTTTATCATATTGCAGGGATTTATCCCTCTACATCATGTCATCTTGCTTAAGGCGTTATTCTGTTTTTATCTTAATACTCTAGATGCATGCCGGATAGCAGTCGGTGAGTGGAGTAATAGTAGTAGATGCAGAATCGTTTCGGTCTACTTGTCTTGGACGTGATGCCTATATACATGATCATACCTAGATATACTCATAACTATGCTCAATTCTGTCAATTGCTCAACAGTAATTTGTTCACCCACCGTAGAATATCTATGCTCTTGAGAGAAGCCACTAGTGAAACCTATGGCCCCCGGGTCTATTCTCATCATATCAATCTCCATTACTTTAATACTTGCTTTGTTTTTACATTGCCTTTTACTTTTTGCTTTGCATCTCTATACCAAAAATACCAAAAATATTATTTATCATCTCTATCAGATCTCACTCTTGTAAGTGACCGTGAAGGGATTGACAACCCCTAATCCCGTTGGTTGCAAGGAGCTATCATTTTGTGTAGGTACGAGGGACTTGTGCGTGGCCTCCTACTGGATTGATACCTTGGTTCTCAAAAACTGAGGGAAATACTTACGCTACTTTGCTGCATCATCCTCTCCTCTTCGGGGAAATCCAACGCAGTGCTTAAGAGGTAGCAAGAAGAATTTCTGGCGCCGTTGCCGGGGAGGCTCACACAAGAGCAAGTCAACCATACCAAGTACCCATCACAATCCCTATCTCTCGCATTACATTATTTGCCATTTTCCTCTCGTTTTCCTCTCCCCCACTTCACCCTTGCCATTTTATTCGCCCTCTCTTTCCCAATCTCCTCCTCTTTTTCCTGTTGCCTTTTTCCTCGTCCGTTTGTTTGCTCGTGTGTTAGTTTGCTTGCTTGTCATCATGACTAGTCTCATATCTTCTCCTCTATCTCCCAAGAATGAAGTTCTAAATTCTAAGCAAAGGGAGGGAGAAAATCTAAAAGACGCTTGGTATAGAATTTGCAATGCTCAAAATAGATCTACCAGGAAGCAATCTACTTCAGTTCTTCTTCGTAATTTTTACGTAGGTGCTAATCCTTGGTATAGATATATCCTTGATACCATTACCGGGGGGAATTTCTTGGGTAGCCATACTTTTGATTCTTATAATGCTTTAATAGATTTATTTGGCTCACCACCTCTTTTGATTAATGGAACTATGTTAACTTTGGAGCATGTTATGCAAAGACTTGAAATTATTGAGAATAAAGTTGCTATCATTGAATCAATTGAAAATCTTGATGAAAAGATCCACAATCAAATTACCCAATATGGATCTAAGGTAGGAATGACTTTGAAAAATATTAAAGAAAAAGAACCCATTGTTAATGAGAAAATAAATATGGATTCCACAAGAATCGATAAACTTGAGGGTATCATTACCAACTTGGGAACCGCTTTTTCTTCAATACAAAACACTCCAAATTCGTCTACTAAAAATACTAAGCTTATTTATGTTCCTAAGAATAAGGGTGAATCATCTAGTAAGGAAACTGCGGATCTTAAATCTATAAGTGTTCATCCGAATCTTTTTACCATCATTAAGGAACCATTTGCTATGAATGAATTTTTCGATCTTTTGCCTGAAAATTTGACAATTACTAGAAAGAAAGAAAATTCTAAAGGAGGTAGATGCCTCATTGAAAAATTGCCTACCAAAGATGGCAATACCTAGATCTTTCCTCGCTTTTATGCCTAGGTAGGGGCCTTAAACGATAGCGCTTGTTGGGAGGCAACCCAATTTTTTTTTTGCTTATGTTTAGGAATAAATAATCCATCTAGCCTCTGTTTAGATGTGGTTTTATCTTTTAATTAGTGTTTGTGCCAAGTAGAACCTATAGGATAACCTACGATGATAGTTGATTTGATTCTGCTGAAAAACAGAAACTTTGCACGCACGAATATAATTTTGTTAAATCACAGAAACGTGCTTTTGCGTTGGTTCTTTTTGATGCTGTTCAATAAACAAATTGTACAGGACTTCCTATTTTGGTAGGATTTTTAGAGTTCCAGAAGTTTGCGTTAGCTACAGATTACTACAGACTGTTCTGTTTTTGACAGATTCTGTTTTGCGTGTGTTGTTTGCTTATTTTGATGAATCTATGGTTAGTAAAATAGTTTATAATCCATAGAGAAGTCGGAATACAGTAGGTCTAACACCAATATAAATAAAGAATGAGTTCATTACAGTACCTTAAAGTAGTCTTTTGTTTTCTTTCTCTAACGGAGCTCACGAGATTTCTATTGAGTTTTGTGTTGTGAAGTTTTCAAGTTTTGGGTAAATTCTTTTGATGGATTATGGAACAAGGAGTGGCAAGAGCCTAAGCGTGGGGATGCCATGGCACCCCCAAGATAATCCAAGGACACCAAAAAGTCAAATCTTGGGGATGCCCCGGAAGGCATCCTCTCTTTCGTCTACTTCCATCGGTAATTTACTTGGAGCTATATTTTTATTCACCACATGTTATGTGTTTTGCTTGGAGCGTCTTGTATTATTTGTGTATTTGCTTGTTAGTTTACCACAATCATCCTTGCTGTACACACCTTTTGAGAGAGCCATACACAAATTGGAATTTTCTAGAATACTCTATGTGCTTCACTTATATCTTTTGAGCTTGATAGTTTTGCTCATAGTGCTTCACTTATATCTTTTGAGCATGATAATTTTTGCTCTAGTGCTTCACTTAGATCTTTTAGAGCACGGTGGTGGATTTGTTTTAAAGAAACTATTGATCTCTCATGCTTCACTTAGATTATTTTGAGAGTTGTTAATAGCATGGTGATTTGCTTAATATTAACATACTTGGTATTCAAGATATGTGAAACTTTCTTTTGAGTGCGTTGAATACTAAGATAAGTTTGATGCTTGATAATTGTTTTGAGATATGAAGATGGTGATATTAGAGTCATGCTAGTTGAGTAGTTGTGAATTTAAAGAATACTTGTGTTGAAGTTTGTGATTCCCGTAGCATGCACGTATGGTGAACCGTTATGTGATGAACTCGGAGCATGATTTATTTGTTGATTGTCTTCCTTATGAGTGGCGGTCGGGGACGAGCGATGGTCTTTTCCTACCAATCTATCCCCCTAGGAGCATGCATGTAATACTTTGCTTTGATAACTTCTAGATTTTTGCAATAAGTATATGAGTTCTTTATGACTAATGTTGAGTCCATGGATTGTACGCACTTTTTCCCATCCTTCCACCATTGCTAGCCTCTCTAATACCACGCACTTTTTGCTGGTATCATACACCCACCATATATCTTCCTCAAAACAGCCACCATACCTACCGATCATGGCATTTCCATAGCCATTCCGAGATAGATTGCCATGCAACTGTCCACCGTTCAGTTTATTATGACACGCTCCATCATTGTCATATTGCTAGCATGATCATGTAGTTGACATCGTATTTGTGGCAAAGCCACCATTTATAATTCTTTCATACATGTCACTCTTGATTCACTGCATATCCCGGTACACCGCTGGTTGCATTCATATAGAGTCATACCTTGTTCTAAGAATCGAGTTGTAATTGTTGAGTTGTAAGAAAAATAAAAGTGTGATGATCATCATCTTTTTAGAGCATTGTCCCAAGTGAGGAAAGGATGATGGAGACCATGATTCCCCCACAAGTTGGGATGAGACTCCGGACGAAAAATAAAAAAAAAAGAAAAATGAAAAAAAGGCCATAAAAAAGAAGAAGAGAAAAGGCCCAAATAAAAAAAGTGATGAGAGAAAAAGAGAGAAGGGACAATGTTACTATCCTTTTACCACACTTGTGCTTCAAAGTAGCACCAAGATCTTCATGATAGAGAGTCTCTCATTTTTTTCACTTTGATATACTAGTGGGAATTTTTCATTTGTAACACCCCGGATCCGATGCGCCAGGTGTCCGCCAGTTATTCGCCTTCGTTGCCATGTCATTTGCTTGCGTGTTGCATTTGCCATGTCATCATTTGCATTTTATCATGTCATCATGTGCATTTCATTTTGCATACATGTTCGCCTCATGCATCCGAGCCTTTTCCCCGTTGTCCGTTTTGCAATCCGGCGCTTCTATGTTCCCCGGCGTCCCCTCGTCTCTCTTTTCATGTGCGGGTGTTAAACTTTCTCGGAATGGCCCGAGGTTTGCCAAGTGGCCTTGGTATAGCACCGGTAGACCGCCTGTCAAGTTTCGTGCCATTTGGAGGTCGTTTGATACTCCAACGGTTAACCGGGTAACCGTAATGTCCTCTTTTGTTTCCAGCCCAACACCCCTTCCAAAGTGGCCCAAAACCCACCAAACTCCCCTCCATGCTCTCGGTCGTTCGATCACGATCGCGTGGCCGAAAACCGCTCCTCATTTGGACTCTCCTAGCTCCCTCTACCTATTTATATGTGTGCCTCCCCGATTTTTCGCAGTCAAACCCTAGCCCGCTCCTCGCATACGGACATGTCCAACCCCGCCGGACATGTCCAGCGGCCGCGTCACCCCGGCCAATCCTGGCCTGCCACGTCATCGGCGCCGCCCGCGTCCAACCCGCGCCGCCGCCACGTGGCGCGCCGCCGCCGTCCGCCCGGCCCATGGCTAACCACAGCAGCCAGCATCCGCACGGACCCGAGCCGCCCGCCGCCTGGCTCCTCCGCGCGCTGCCGGGTTCGCCGGACCCGTGCGCCTCGCCGACCTGGCTCCGCCGCCGCCGAACCTCAGGCGATCGCGCCGCCTTCTCTTCCTTCCTCTCTCTCTCCATCTTACCCTCTCTCTCCGCTGGGATCTCGCGAGAGCGCCGCCGCCGCCGCTGCTCGGTGCTTTCGTCGCCGAGCCCCTCCGCCTCCTCCCGGCGGATCTGCACAGCGCGGCCGGATCCAGCAGCTCCGGCCTCCTCTTGGTTTCCTGGCGCGGACCTCGCCCGGCGTCGCGCTGCGGCCGCCGCCTCCCGTGCCTCCCTCGACCCAGGCGGATCGAGAGGAGGACGACGCCTCGCCCGCGTGGGTGCCTCCCTGGCCCGGCAGCCCACGCCGGCCCGATCTGCCTCCTCCCCCTCGTTCTGGGCCTTGGCCCGTGGTGAGTTCCTCCCAGCCCAGCACCCAGCAGATTCGGCCCGCATGTTTTTTTTTCCTGCCAGCGAATTTTGTCATTATTCAGTGATTTTCAGATTTACAAAAACCCCCTCATGTTCATGCATCAATAAGTAATTAACCGTGCATCGGATTAAAACAAACTTTATATGTAAGATGCTTAGAATTTTGTCTAGTTTAATAATATGCCACTTTCACCCATGTTTGAAATGATTAAAATGCTGTTTGATTAAATTTGCTTAAATGCCATGTTAAAATGATTTATTTCATAACTAAATAACCGTAACTCCGATTTTAATAAACTTTATATGTAAATGGGGTGGAAAAATGCCTAGATTAACATGGTGCACTTTATTTTCCTGTTTAACAACTATAAAATATGCTTTAGGACAGAACAGTACCTAATTCATAAATATGCACATGGGGATTTTCCGGACTTGTTGTTCGTTGTTTCCGGCCTCGTTTAAACTTGCCTAGGTAGGTAGTTTTGTTATGCTTCACCCCTTGCCATGTTAATCAACATTTAATATTGATGAGTAGCCTAACCGAGAGAGAACTAAATAATTGAAGTGGTGTTTCGTCAATATGCAACTCCGTTACATATTGAGCTCCACTTAATTTGTAAGATTGTTTTGCTCCTTTGCCATGCCATGCCTCATTAAACCGGACATGCATCATACTTGTTTGCGCATCATGCCACGTTTATGTGATGGTTGTTTACTATGTTGTTTGTTTCTTTCCGGGTTGTTTCTCTCGTTAGCCTCGGTTCCGTTCCGGAGTTGTGAGGATTCGTTCGACTACGTCCTTTTGTCTTCTTCATGGAATCGTTCTTCTTCCTTGCGGGATTTCAGGCAAGATGATCATACCCTCGAAATCACTACTATCTTTGCTATGCTAGTTTGCTCGCTCTTTTGCTATGACAATGCTACGATGCCTACCATTTGCTTGTCAGCCTCCCAAAATGCCATGAACCTCTAACCTTTGACACCATTCCTAGCAAACCGTTGTTTGGCTATGTTTCCGCTTTGCTCAGCCCCTCTTATAGCGTTGTTAGTTGCAGGTGAAGATTGAAGTTCGTTCCTTGTTGGAACATGAAGATGTTGTTCCTGGTTGGAACATGGTTACTTGTTGGGATATCACAATATATCTTATTTAATTAATGCATCTATATATTTGGTAAAGGGTGGAAGGCTCGGCCTTATGCCCGTGTTTTGTTCCACTTGCCGCCCTAGTTTCCGTCATACCGGTGTTATGTTCCCGGATTTTGCGTCCCTTACGCGGTCGGGTGATTTATGGGACCCCCGACGGTTCGCTTTGAATAAAACTTGTCCAAGAAGGCCCAACATTGACTTTTACCATTTGCCTCACCTAGCCCTTTTCTTCCCTTGGGTTTCGGAGCCCGAGGGTCATCTTTATTTTAGCCCCCGGGCGGTGCTCCTTCGAGTGTTGGTCCAACTCGAAGCGATGTCCGGCGCCTGGCAACCAGGGTCTATGCCAACCCGACGTCTGCTCATCCGGTGTGCCACGAGAACGAGATATGTGCAGCTCCTATCGGGATTTGTCGGCACAGCGGAGGCTTTGCTGGTCTTGTTTTACCATTGTCGAAATGTCTTGATGTACCGGATACCGAGTCGATCGGAGTGTCTTGGGTGAAGGTCTATTCCTTCGATGATCGCGAGAGCTTGTCATGGGCTAAGTTGGGACACCCTGCAGGGTTTAAACTTTCGAGAGCCGTGCCTGCGGTTATGTGGCAGATGGGAATTTGTTAATGTCGGTTGTAGAAAACCTGAAGTTGACCTTAATTAAAATACATCAACCGTGTGTGTTACCGTGATGGTCTCTTTCCGGCGGAGTCCGGGAAGTGAACACGGTGTTGGAGTTATGCTTGACGTAGGTTGCTATAGGATCACTTCTTGATCATACTTTTGTCGACCGTGCTTTGCCTTCTCTTCTCGCTCTCATTTGCGTATGTTAGTCACCATTTATGCTAGTCGCTTGCTGCAGCTCCACCTCATGCCTTTACCTTACCCATCAGCTTAAATAGTCTTGATCTCGCGGGTGCGAGATTGCTGAGTCCTCGTGACTCACCAGATACTTCCAAAACCAGTTTGCAGGTGCCTTTGTTACCGAGCAGGTGACGCAACCAAGCTCAAGGAGGAGCTCGATGAAGATCTTGCCATTTGTTGTTGTTTCGTTCTAGTTGATCAGTAGTGGAGCCCAGTTGGGGTCGATCAGGGTCCTTTGTCGCATTTGGGGTTCTTCTTTTATTTTGGTTCCGTAGTCGGACCTTGATTGTATCTGTATGATGTAATGCTTTATTCATGTAATTGTGTGAAGTGGCGATTGTAAGCCAACTATGTATCTCTTTCCCTTATGTATTACATGGATTGTGCGAAGATTACCTCACTTGCGACATTGCTTTCAATGCGGTTATGCCTCTAAGTCGTGCTTCGACACGTGGGAGATATAGCCGCATCGAGGGCGTTTCAAGTTGGTATCAGAGCCTTCCCCGACCTTAGGAGCCCCACTGCTTGATCGTTTTTAGTGGCCGAGTTGTGTCTAGAAAAAAATGTTTTGAGTCATTTAGGATTATATATATCGGAGAGTTAGGAATTCTTTTTACTCCTCAGTCCCTTCGACCTTCTGGTGAGGTATCCTGACGTAGAGTTTTGACTCTTCTCTTCTCAAATCTCACTAAAAATTTTTTTTAGGATCACGCGGGTATCTTGGGATCGTTCCGATATTGTTATGACGAGAACATTGTCTTGGTACCTCCTGACATTTAGGGGTTGTGGCAGTGTCCCGGGGAGTTGAGCTCCGAGGTGTTGTCGTCATAATTTTATCGTTGCAGTTCTAGAATACCTGAGTTTAGTACGCCGACATCGAAAATCTCTTTTATGCAGTTGTTGGTGAGATAACCCCGCTAACCCGAGATCGAGGTGAGTACGGAGTATTGCCATGACTTCGTATAACGGATGCTTTTCAAGGTTGAGGTAGACGATTTCGAAGGTTTCTTGGTTATGTGTTGACGGATGGATACAATGGATGTAGGGATTGTTAGTTTGAGTGAGATATATTGCTCCCCTGTATCCCCAACACCAGATTGCATAACCAGAAAGTTTCGGGAGTTTCATAGGTGGGAATTCAAGTAGCTCTTAGGATATCGTTCCGACGGATGTATGATATGAAATTGGGGTTCGACGTCTAGTGGTCCGCCTATTCACGGTTGGTTTTACAGTGTTCTCGTTGTGTCTTAAAGAGTCCTTGGCTATGCCGACTCGGGGGCGCTTCAGTATGTCATGTGCAATGCCTTGTACATGATGGTGCTGTGCGATTGAGCCCGTGTAGGCCCCACCACGAAAACTTCGGACGAAATCTCTATCATATGTTTGTTCCGGCTTATTCTGCAAGTCAATCCTTTGTTTTTGTTTTGAGTTGCGGTATTCGAGTTGCTTCAATGTCAAGTGTTGATTCCATACCTTTCCGAAATGGTGTTCTCATACTCCGATGTGAATACCAATCCTTCTCGACAATCGAGATTGTCATGTCAATCCTTTTCAACCGGCGTGTTTCTCTTCAAGTGGATCCGATCACTTCAACATCAGCAAGACCAATTATTATTTCTTCTCATCGGTCTTTGTTTCATCCGTCTTCAAGTTGCCTTTGTTTTTTTTTCCGCCCACCCACCCTTTTTCCTCAAGGACACAGATTTCTTAATCAAGTATCCATTTATTCATGTGAAGTCTCTTCATTCTTTTCAATCAATGTTCTTATCCGGTGATTTCCCATGAAGATGCTCAACAGCTTCAAGTTCATCATCCTTCATTGTTGTTTCTTCTTCGGTGGATTCAAGTCAAGTTTTGTTGATCATACCTTTTTCCTCATTTCAATGTCTTCTCATATCGGTGCACCTCATTATCATTCTACTTCTCGCTATTTGTTATTCCGGAGTGCTCAAGATATCTCGAAGATTCATGTTTCCACTCTGCAATCGTTCAAGCTCTTTCGAGATTGGTATATCATTCAAGTCATTTAATTCAACCGGTGCAACATCTCTTTTAATCATTTCCAACGGTGTTTTCTTTTGAGTGGGCCCTAACCCACAGGTCTTTTCCCAGGATCTTACCTGACTCTTCTATTTTCCCAGAGCTATCCTAAATTCTTCTCCAAGTTTGACGTAAGAATGAGTTATCATCAGTCAAATGCTTTTCTCCATGATCTTTCAAATTCTTTTCATAGTTGGCTCAACCTCTTCGCTTTTGATTCTTCCGGTGTGCCTCAATAATTCTTGGTGCTGTTTCTCGTGTCATTCTCATCATTTGAAGACCGAAGAAGAGTTTCTCTTTAATCTTGCTCTATTCTCTTCAAGATTCATGGTTCAAGCTTGATGCCATCCTCTCAATTGTTTTTGGTTGTGACAATTCTTTTCTTACCATCCGGAGCATTTCATGAGTTGTTTCCATTTCTTTCCTCCGAAGGCCATCATGTCATAATTCTTCATTCTTAGATTTGAGCTTTCATTCTCCAAATCTCACCGGTGCTTCGTTCAAATATCCTCTAATCAGTTCACGATCTCTTCGTTCTCATGTATCTAAATCCCCTCAAGTATCTTCATTCATTTTCCAATTCTTCCCGGTGAATTGTGCCCTTGCTACTCTCTTTTTTTTCAATTCTTACGGTGGTGCGTTCAAGATTTCACTTCCTTGTTCATCATATCAAATATTCGTTGTTTCTAAATCCCACCGGTGGTTCCATCAATACCTTCCCAAGTTGAGCGATATCTCTCTTCAATCCTTTCTACGAGAATAAGTAGTATGCCAAATCCGTTGCTTGTCATCAATTTAAATTGGTGAAGGATACGCATAACATAATTCTTGTTCTTATTTCATCCAAGTAATTAATTCTTTATTCCGGAGGCCCCTAAAATTCTCGGTTTCATTTGTTTCATCTTCTCTTTTTTCCGGAGTTCCAAGTTTTCCGTTTTATCTCGTCGCGAAGCTCCATCTAAATCAAAGCAAGGATTCACCTCGTGTTTTCAATTTCTCTTTCTTTTCATTCCTTTTGTTTACCGGAGTTCTTCATGGAGGCTCTACATGGTGGTTCCTCTAGGATTCTATTCATTCTTCAATTGTTCTTCAAGTTTTCTCTTGAAGTTATGATCCGCCAAGCTATACTCTAAAATAAACCTTGTGCCCAACACATGTTTTGTTTTGAGGAGTACAAGCATTCTTCATCTTGCATCCGAAGTGCAATTCTTTCAACCTTATCTTTTGAGATGGTGATATGTCATTCTTGATAATTCCTCTTCGTGTTTCATGATTCCCATGTTGTCAAGAATGAGGTATATTAAATCCATCAACTTCTTCGTTCGAGTTATCTTGTGTCAGATTTCACCTAAAGCCTTTCCTTAAGGGATGTTGCTATTTGTGGTGATTATGCACGACCCAAGCTTGCTCTTTATCCTCTTGGTGAAGAAGTTTTTCATCTCTTCGTTGATCTCAAAGCAAGCAATTGCTTCCGTTAGTGGCCGGTTGTCACCTCATAATTTTGAGATGTTTCTCATAAGGCCACTACAAGCTTGTGCTTTCCGTTGTTGATTTTCCAACAACTCCGTTCTATGCTTCTTTTTAAAGAGGCTGTCTCAAATTCATTTGGGGTAGTACATGTTGTTTCTTCTCCATTCTTTATTCCAATGATCTATCTTATATTCTTTCGTTCTGGAGGCAGTGTGTTGTTAATTTCATCATGTATCCTCTCATCTTGTCAAGTTCATGTTCAATTCCTTCCATTTACAGTCGGAGTGCTGCCCAAATTATTTCAATCTTCTTCCTCTCTCATCTTGTTTTAACCGGAGTGGTTTCGAATTCTATCTTGTCCATTAAACTCTTGATTCATGTCTTTGCAACCTTCAAATTCTCGTAATACTCCTTGTTCCTCTTTTCTAACGGATTGTTTGCAATCTCGCTCATCTCTATTGTACTCTTTCTTTTATATTGCTCAACCTCTCAAGGTTCATGGTTTCACTCGTTCGTCAAAGAAGCAACTTAGTTTTACCTCTTCTCTTCCTCTTCGTTTTCCCTCCGGTGCCATCCTAGATCTCGGGACGAGATCCTCTCATAGTGGTGGAGTGTTGTAACACCCAGGATCCGATGCGCCAGGTGTCCGCCAGTTATTCGCCTTCGTTGCCATGTCATTTGCTTGCGTGTTGCATTTGCCATGTCATCATTTGCATTTTATCATGTCATCATGTGCATTTCATTTTGCATACATGTTCGCCTCATGCATCCGAGCCTTTTCCCCGTTGTCCGTTTTGCAATCCGGCGCTTCTATGTTCCCCGGCGTCCCCTCGTCTCTCTTTTCATGTGCGGGTGTTAAACTTTCTCGGAATGGCCCGAGGTTTGCCAAGTGGCCTTGGTATAGCACCGGTAGACCGCCTGTCAAGTTTCGTGCCATTTGGAGGTCGTTTGATACTCCAACGGTTAACCGGGTAACCGTAATGTCCTCTTTTGTTTCCAGCCCAACACCCCTTCCAAAGTGGCCCAAAACCCACCAAACTCCCCTCCATGCTCTCGGTCGTTCGATCACGATCGCGTGGCCGAAAACCGCTCCTCATTTGGACTCTCCTAGCTCCCTCTACCTATTTATATGTGTGCCTCCCCGATTTTTCGCAGTCCAAACCCTAGCCCCGCTCCCCTCGCGCGCCGGACATGTCCAACCCCGCCGGACATGTCCAGCGGCCGCGTCACCCCGGCCAATCCTGGCCTGCCACGTCATCGGCGCCGCCCCCGCGTCCAACCCGCGCACGCCACGTGTCGCGCCGCCGCCGTCCGCCCGCGGCCATGCGGCTGCTTGCGCAGCTAGCATAGCAGCGCCGCCCGAGCCGCCCGCCCGCGTGGGCTCCTCGCGCGCCATGCTGAAGTTCGCCGGACCCGTGCGCCTCGCGGACCTGGCTCCGCCGCGCCGCGAACCTCAGGCGATCGCCGCCGCCCTTCTCTTCCTTCCTCTCTCTCCATCTTACCCTCTCTCTCCGCTGGGATCTCGCGAGAGCGCCGCCGCCGCCGCTTTCGGTGCTCGTCGCCGAGCCCCTCCGGCCTCCTCCGTGGCGGATCGCAGAGCGCCGGCGGATCCAGCAGCTCCGGCCTCCTCTTGGTTTCCTGGCGCCGGACCTCGCCGGCGTCGCTCTGCAACCCGCCTCCCAGGCCTCCTCGACCAAAGCGGATCGAGAGGAGGACGACGCCTCGCCCGCGTGGGTGCCTCCTGGCCCGGCAGCCCGCGCCGCCCGATCTGCCTCCTCCCCTCGTTCGCTCGGCCTTGGCCCGTGGTGAGTTCCTCCCAGCCCAGCACCCAGCAGATTCGCCCGCATGTTTTTTTTTTTTCCTGCCAATAATTTTGTCATTATTCATGATTTTCAGATTTACAAAACCCCTCATGTTCATGCATCAATAAGTAATTAACCGTGCATCGGATTAAAACAAACTTTATATGTAAGATGCTTAGAATTTTGTCTAGTTTAATAATATGCCACTTTCACCCATGTTTGAAATGATTAAAATGCTGTTTGATTAAATTTGCTTAAATGCCATGTTAAAATGATTTATTTCATAACTAAATAACCGTAACTCCGATTTTAATAAACTTTATATGTAAATGGGGTGGAAAAATGCCTAGATTAACATGGTGCACTTTATTTTCCTGTTTAACAACTATAAAATATGCTTTAGGACAGAACAGTACCTAATTCATAAATATGCACATGGGGATTTTCCGGACTTGTTGTTCGTTGTTTCCGGCCTCATTTAAACTTGCCTAGGTAGGTAGTTTTGTTATGCTTCACCCCTTGCCATGTTAATCAACATTTAATATTGATGAGTAGCCTAACCGAGAGAGAACTAAATAATTGAAGTGGTGTTTCGTCAATATGCAACTCCGTTACATATTGAGCTCCACTTAATTTGTAAGATTGTTTCGCTCCTTTGCCATGCCATGCCTCATTAAACCGGACATGCATCATACTTGTTTGCGCATCATGCCACGTTTATGTGATGGTTGTTTACTATGTTGTTTGTTTCTTTCCGGGTTGTTTCTCTCGTTAGCCTCGGTTCCGTTCCGGAGTTGTGAGGATTCGTTCGACTACGTCCTTTTGTCTTCTTCATGGAATCGTTCTTCTTCCTTGCGGGATTTCAGGCAAGATGATCATACCCTCGAAATCACTACTATCTTTGCTATGCTAGTTGGCTCGCTCTTTTGCTATGCCAATGCTACGATGCCTACCATTTGCTTGTCAGCCTCCCAAAATGCCATGAACCTCTAACCTTTGACACCATTCCTAGCAAACCGTTGTTTGGCTATGTTTCCGCTTTGCTCAGCCCCTCTTATAGCGTTGTTAGTTGCAGGTGAAGATTGAAGTTCGTTCCTTGTTGGAACATGAAGATGTTGTTCCTGGTTGGAACATGGTTACTTGTTGGGATATCACAATATATCTTATTTAATTAATGCATCTATATATTTGGTAAAGGGTGGAAGGCTCGGCCTTATGCCTGGTGTTTTGTTCCACTCTTGCCGCCCTAGTTTCCGTCATACCGGTGTTATGTTCCCGGATTTTGCGTCCCTTACGCGGTCGGGTGATTTATGGGACCCCCGACAGTTTGCTTTGAATAAAACTTGTCCAGCAAGGCCCAACATTGACTTTTACCATTTGCCTCACCTAGCCCTTTTCTTCCCTTGGGTTTAGGAGCCGAGGGTCATCTTTATTTTAGCCCCGGGGCCGGTGCTCCTTCAGTGTTGGTCCAACTTTGAAGCGATGTCCGCGCCCCGGGCAACCAGGGTCTATGCCAACCCGACGTCTGGCTCATCCGGTGTGCCACGAGAACGAGATATGTGCAGCTCCTATCGGGATTTGTCGGCCTGACGGGAGGCTTTGCTGGTCTTGTTTTACCATTGTCGAAATGTCTTGATGTACCGGATACCGAGTCGATCGGAGTGTCTTGGGTGAAGGTCTATTCCTTCGATGATCGCGAGAGCTTGTCATGGGCTAAGTTGGGACACCCTGCAGGGTTTAAACTTTCGAGAGCCGTGCCGCGGTTATGTGGCAGATGGGAATTTGTTAATGTCCGGTTGTAGAAAACCTGAAGTTGACCTTAATTAAAATACATCAACCGTGTGTGTTACCGTGATGGTCTCTTTCCGTGGTCCGGAAGTGAACTGATGTTGGAGTTATGCTTGACGTAGGTTGCTATAGGATCACTTCTTGATCATACTTTTGTCGACCGTGCTTTGCCTTCTCTTCTCGCTCTCATTTGCGTATGTTAGTCACCATTTATGCTAGTCGCTTGCTGCAGCTCCACCTCATGCCTTTACCTTACCCATCAGCTTAAATAGTCTTGATCTCGCGGGTGCGAGATTGCTGAGTCCTCGTGACTCACCAGATACTTCCAAAACCAGTTTGCAGTGCCTTTGTTAATGAAAGGTGGCGCAACCAAGCTCAAGGAGGAGCTCGATGAAGATCTTGCCATTTGTTGTTGTTTCGTTCTAGTTGATCAGTAGTGGAGCCCAGTTGGGGTCGATCAGGGTCCTTTGTCGCATTTGGGGTTCTTCTTTTATTTTGGTTCCGTAGTCGGACCTTGATTGTATCTGTATGATGTAATGCTTTATTCATGTAATTGTGTGAAGTGGCGATTGTAAGCCAACTATGTATCTCTTTCCCTTATGTATTACATGGATTGTGCGAAGATTACCTCACTTGCGACATTGCTTTCAATGCGGTTATGCCTCTAAGTCGTGCTTCGACACGTGGGAGATATAGCCGCATCGAGGGCGTTTCATCATTATAGAACTTGTCTTGTATATTCCAATGATGGGCTTCCTCAAATGCCCTAGGTCTTCGTGAGCAAGCGAGTTGGATGCACACCCACTTAGTTTCTTTTGTTGAGCTTTCATATACTTATAGCTCTAGTGCATCCGTTGCATGGCAATCCCTACTCACTCACATTGATATCTATTGACGGGCATCTCCATAGCCCGTTGATACGCCTAGTTGATGTGAGACTATCTTCCCTCTTTTTGTTTTCTCCACAACCACCATTCTATTCCACATATAGTGCTATTTCCATGGCTCATGCTCATGTATTGCGTGAAGATTGAAAAAGTTTTGAGAATGTCATAAGTATGAAACAATTGCTTGGCTTGTCATCGGGGTTGTGCATGATTTAAATATTTTGTGTGGGGAAGATGGAGCATAGCCAGACTATATGATTTTGTACGGATAACTTTCTTTGGCCATGTTATTTTGAGAAGACATAATAGCTTAGTTAGTATGCTTGAAGTATTATTATTTTTATGTCAATATGAACTTTTCTGTTGAACCTTTCGGATTTGAATATTCATACCACAATTAAGATTTACATTGAAATTATGCCAAAGTATCACTCCGCATCAAAAATTCTCTTTTTATCATTTACCTACTCGAGGACGAGCAGAAATTAAGCTTGGGGATGCGATCGTCTCCAATGTATCTATAATTTTGATTGCTCCATGCTACTTTATCTACTATTTTGGACTATATTGGGCTTTATTTTCCACTTTTATATTATTTTGGGACTAACCTATTAACCGGAGGCCCAGCCTAGAATTGCTGTTTTTTTGCCTATTTTAGTGTTTGAAGAAACAGAATATCAAACGAGTCCAAGCGGAATGAAACCTTGAAACCTGATTTTCTCACGAGCGTGATCCAGAGACTTGGACCCTACTCCAAGAAATGTGAGGCGGTCACGAGGTGGGGCGCCCCTAGGGCGCGCCCGCCTCGTGGACCCCTGTTGCCCCACCGACGCACTCCTTCCTCCTATATATACCTCATTACCCCAAGCGATCGGAAAAGGAGCCAAAACCTAATTCCACCGCCGCAACTTTACAGATCCACGAGATCCCATCTTGGGGCTGTTAGGAGCTCATTGGAGGGGCATCAACCATGGAGGGCTTCTACATCAACACCATAGCCCCTCCGATGAAGTGTGAGTAGTTTCCTTCAGACCTTCGGGTCCATAGCTAGTAGCTAGATGTCTTCTTCTCTCTTTTTGGATCTCAATACAATGTTCTCCCCCTCTCTCATGGAGATCTATTTGATGTAATCTTCTTTTTGCGATGTGTTTGTTGAGACCGATGAATTGTGGGTTTATGATCCAGCTTATCTATGAATAATATTTGAATCTTCTCTGAATTCTTTTATGTATGATTGGTTATCTTTGCAAGTCTCTTCGAATTATCCGTTTGGTTTGGCCAACTAGATTGGTAGTTCTTGCAATGGGAGAAGTGCTTAGCTTTGGGTTCAATCTTGCGGTGTCCTTTCCCAGTGACAGAAGGGGCAGCAAGGCACGTATTGTATTGTTGCCATCAAGGACAACAAGATGGGGTTTTTATCATATTGCAGGGATTTATCCCTCTACATCATGTCATCTTGCTTAAGGCGTTACTCTGTTTTTAACTTAATACTCTAGATGCATGCTGGATAGCACTCGATGAGTGGAGTAATAGTAGTAGATGCAGAATCGTTTCGGTCTACTTGTCTTGGACGTGATGCCTATATACATGATCATACCTAGATATACTCATAACTATGCTCAATTCTGTCAATTGCTCAACAGTAATTTGTTCACCCACCGTAGAATATCTATGCTCTTGAGAGAAGCCACTAGTGAAAACTATGGCCCCAGGGTCTATTCTCATCATATCAATCTCCATTACTTTCATACTTGCTTTGTTTTTACTTTGCCCTTTACTTTTTGCTTTGCATCTCTATACCAAAAATACCAAAAATATTATTTATCATCTCTATCAGATCTCACTCTCGTAAGTGACCGTGAAGGGATTGACAACCCCTAATCACATTGGTTGCGAGGAGCTATCGTTTTGTGTAGGTACGAGGGACTTGTGCGTGGCCTCCTGCTGGATTGATACCTTGGTTCTCAAAAACTGAGGGAAATACTTATGCTACTTTGCTGCATCATCCTCTCCTCTTAGGGGAAATCCAACGCAGTGCTTAAGAGGTTGCATCGACCGACGTGTAGCCTCACCTTGCTAGTGCGTTGCTTTGACAACAAAAAAGTCGGTTTCGACAAAGAAAATTCAGTTTCGCGATTAAGTTCAGGTTTAACAGCTTAAGTTCAGTTTTGGCGATTAAGTTTAGAGATGAGCGGCTGGTGTATTTTACATCTAGCACTTTGTGGTTATGTATTTTACGTCATGTATTGGAGATGCTATTAGAATTCCACTCAGGTTAACGTTGTTCGTTGTCTCTCTTGTCCTGCTTCAGCCTCGGCGTCGTACAACTCACCGGAGCTGCTCCAACGACGAAACCCTCCATCACAGCGGAGCAGTACCTCGGGCTCCATCTCCAGACGCCTAAGATCTTCTTCCCCTCCTCCGACAGCAAAGTCAGCCCAAGCATCCTCACTGGCCAACCCAATCACGCTGAGATCGACATGGCTTCGCCAAAGAGGTTGTACACTTGTTGCATCTCTTTTTTACTCTACATCTTATATATATTGTCCACTGAGCACTCGTAGTAATGGGAAATACGATTATTCTATCCTACTATATGACAAGCAGTGTGGTACCAGGCAACTTAGCTATCCGTGATGGACTCTCTTAAATGCCATCATTATTTATCTCTGCGAGTTTGAGCTGTGCATTATTCGATGGGCCTGGGATTTGAGCTAGTATGGCAGTGGCCTGGGTCCAAAGTAATAGAAGTAGCACAAAAACATTTTTTTAGTGTTGGATTTTCCTTGCTCAAGCCCGCCTACTAGAATCGCCAGTGCTTGAAAGGAAAAGTGAATGAAAAACATAGGAATTGGAAAGTTTCCTATGGTACTACTTTTCATGAATTTGATGTAAAGGAATGGAGCAAAGGAAAATTGTAGGATTTGTTCCTTTAGTATCTCCTTGAAAGAAAAATCGAAGGAATTCTAATTTCCACTTCTCCTCCTTTTCATATTCCCATTCATCAAGCACAAGACTAAGAGATAGTAGCATAATAGCATTATAACCATACATTTTCTTGTGGTTTGACTTATTCTCACCATGCTTTTTTGCATCCTATGATCTTCCAATTGTTGTGAATCAAACACCCAGATTGGCAGAAATCCTGTGTTTTTACATTCTCTATTTTGCACGTGCATTCCTATCCTATTCCTGTCTATTTCCTATCCATGCATTATTAGAATCCTCAAATTCAAACAAGCCCTTACTCAATTACTTCTGTTATAGATATGTGTCAAAGAAAACCTTGTGTGGTTTGTCCAGCTCCTGCGGCACTGTGTTCTACCCTAGCTCAGCTGCTCCAACAACGAAAGGGTTCACCACAAGAGGATCCGCTCTCGGTGTCTTCGCCGCCTCAGATCTTCTTCCCCGCCGCCGGTAGCCACGACAACTGCATTACCAACATCAACTTAGCAGATGACCTTGAGGACTACACGGGTCCGCAAGAGAGGTTGCACTCTTCCGTGTCTACTTACGTTATGCGTCGCTTAATATGATGACATGCTACATTATCGTCGTGTTCACCTATTAGACTCCGAGTCAGGTCCAAACTAATGCTGAAACTTGAGTTTTTAAATGGTTGTGGGGTACATATTGGGGTAGCAATCAGTACTACCTGTCTACTATCTGGTTAATCTTCGGTGTCTACTATGAGTTTCATGTTGGGTGCAAACAAACATTAAAGGAGCCATTATCTGTATATTTTTAACTAAAGCTATTATCTGCCTGATATCATTGGTTTTGGATCTATCCGCAGTTTGCTACCATCACTTTGGATTTGTGCATGCACTCCTTACATAATCTCACTATGTTTTATTCCTATGCATGCCAGTTATTGTACACAATGGAACTGATCATGTAGAGCAAAAGAGACGAGCCTTGCGTGGCAATAAAATTTCATGCAGACGTCATTCCATGGTGGGCGCAAAGGCAGCCCCCCTCCACCCATTTCGGATCGTAATCAAGAGGAAGATAACTATTCTGAGGGGGATTCAGAAGGAGAAGACCACTCCTATTTCCCCATGAGGTCTTTGCTCTAACTTGGCATGCTGATGTTGGTAATATCATGCATATGGTACCTTGTATTGCTTACTGTATACATTAAAGATGGCATCTGCTTAGTTTAGACATGCTTTGTGTCAATGCCATCTGTTTAGTTTCTTTATCGTATATGTGAATCATGCAATGCCATCTTGTC
The DNA here is from genome assembly GCA_021437245.1 of Aegilops speltoides. Lineage (NCBI taxonomy): Eukaryota > Viridiplantae > Streptophyta > Magnoliopsida > Poales > Poaceae > Aegilops > Aegilops speltoides. The sequence goes on along the minus strand of CM038141.1, from coordinate 55,676,447 downwards.
TAGCCAGGCATCATATATGAGAATTTTGCAATGCCACCCTGGTTAGCCAGTCATCTTATATGTGAATTATATCATGCCATCATTTTTTTATTACGTGTTAAATTTGTCAACAATTTTAGTACATTCAATTACTCTTCCTGTGCATCAGCCATTTGACACGGTCATGGAAAAATCTGGAGTGGAAACAAGGTCTTCAGAGAAGACAATGCTATCTGACGAAGCGCATGTCTTGCTGGTTACCGATAGCTCCTCAAAGGAGGATTCAGAGACAGATGACCAGTCATATCCCCCCCCCCAAGGTGCATGCCCTAACTTGGCAGGGTTATGTTGCTCATATCGCGTGTATGGTATCTTGCATTGCTATGTCATTTGCTTAGTTTAGACATGCTTTGTGTGAATGCCACCTGTTTAGTGTCTAATTACCATATATGTGAATTATGCAATGCCATCTTGTTGCAAGACATTATATATGTGAATTATGCAATGCTATCTTGTTGCAAGGCATTATGTATGTGAATTATGCAACGCCATGCTATCTAGGCAAGCGTCATATATGTGAATTATATCATGCCATCCTTTTTTTGTATTTCTCATTGCTTTTGTCGACAATGTTTGTATATTCAACTGCTCTTCCTGTGCATCCGCCATTTGAATTGGTGATGGAGAAATGCAGGTGAAACCAAGGTCTTGAGACGAGACAATGCTACTCTTTGAAGCAGATATCTTGCTGGTTCTGATAGCTCTTGAGAGGAGGATTCAGAGGCAGATCACCAGTCCTATTATCCCCCTGAGGTGTATGCTCAAACTTGGCAGGGTTATATTACTCATATAATGAAGGAAATATGCCCTAGAGGCAATAATAAAGTTATTATTTATTTCCTTATTTCATGATAAATGTTTATCATTCATGCTAGAATTGTATTAACCGGAAACATGATACATGTGTGAATGCATAAACAAACAACATGTCACTAGTATGCCTCTACTAGACTAGCTTGTTAATCAAAGATGGTTATGTTTCCTAACCATGAACAAAGGAGTTGTTATTTGATTAACGAGGTCACATCATTAGTAGAATGATCTGATTGACATGACCCATTCCCTTAGCTTAGCACACGATCGTTTAGTATGTTGCTACTGCTTTTATCCATGACTTATACATGTTCCTGTAACTATGAGATTATGCAACTCCCGTTTGCCGGAGGAACACTTTGGGTGCTACCAAACGTCACAACGTAACTGGGTGATTATAAAGGAGTACTACAGGTGTCTCCAAAGGCAGATGTTGGGTTGGCGTATTTCGAGATTAGGTTTTGTCACTCCGATAGTCGGAGAGGTATCTCTGGGCCCTCTCGGTAATACACATCATCAAGCCTTGCAAGCACTACAACTAATGAGTTAGTTGTGAGATGATGTATTACGGAACGAGTAAAGAGACTTGCCGGTAACGAGATTGAACTAGGTATTGGATACCGACGATCGAATCTCGGGCAAGTAACATACCGATGACAAAGGGAACAACGTATGTTGTTATGCGGTCTGACCGATAAAGATCTTCGTAGAATATGTAGGAACCAATATGGGCATCCAGGTCCCGCTGTTGGTTATTGACCGTGAATGGTTCTAGGTCATGTCTACATTGTTCTCGAACCGTAGGGTCCGCACGCTTAAGGTTTCGATGATGCTTATTATGAGTTTATGTATTTTGATGTACCAAGGAGTTCGAGTCCGGATGTGATCACGGACATGACGAGGAGTCTCGGAATGGTCGAGACATAAAGATTGATATATTGGAAGCCTATGTTTGGAGTTCGAATGGTTCGGTAACGAAATTTACCGGAGTACCGGAGGTTACTGAAACCCCGGGAGGTAAATGGGCCTCAATGGGCCTTAGTGGAAAGGAGGAGGGCAGCCCAAGGCTGGTCACAAGCCTCCCCTTCCCTAGTCCTACTAGGACTAGGAGAAGGGGCCGCCCCTCTCTCTTTCCCCTCCGGAATCCTAGTCCAACTAGGATTTGGGGAATCCTACTCCCGAGGAGTAGGACTCCTTAGCGCGCCTAGCTTGGCCGGCCGCCCCCCCCCCTGGCTCCTTTATATACGGGGCAGGGGGCACCTTGAACACACAAGTTGATCGTGAGATCGTTCCTTAGCCGTGTCGGTGCCCCCTCCACCATATTCCACCTCGGTTATACTGTCGCGAAGCTTAAGCGAAGCCTGCGCGATGAAACATCAAGATCGTCCCACGCCGTCGTCGACGGAACTCTCCTCGACACTCGGCTGGATCGGAGTCTGAGGGACGCCATCGAGCTGTCGTGTGTCAAGAACTGGGGCGCCGAGTAACGGCGCCGGATCGGTCGGATCGCGAGGAGAACGTCGACTACTTCCTCTACGTTGTGATCGCTTCGCTTGGGTCTACGAGGGTACGAGACAACACTCCCCTCTCGTTGCTATACATCACCATGATCTTGCGTGTGCGTGGAAAATTTTTGAAATTACTCGTTCCCCAACAAAGGCATCCGAGCCTAGGTTTTTCTATGGTTTGATGTTTTGCACGAGTAGAACACAAGTGAGTTGTGGGCGATACAAGTCATACTACCTACCAGCATGTCATACTTTGGTTCAGCGGTATTGTGAGATGAAGCGGCCCGGACCGACATTACGCGTGACGCTTCGCGAGACTGGTTTCACCGCTGCGAGCACTCGTTGCTTAAAGGTGACCGTGGGTGCCTGTCTCTCTCACTTTAGTTGAACTGTGGCTCGCCCGGTCCTTGAGAAGGTTAAAACGGAGTCTATTTGACGAAGTATCGTTGTGGTTTTGATCGTGGGTGAGACTGGTTCTTGCTTAAGCCCGTAGCAGCCACGTAAAATTTGCAACAACAAAGTAGAGGACGCCTAACTTGTTTTTGCAGGGCATGTTGTGATGTGATATGGTCAAGACGTGATGCTATATTTTATTGTATGAGATGATCATGTTTTGTAACCGGTTATCGGCAATCGGCAGGAGCCATATGGTTGTCGCTTTATTGTATGCAATGCAATCGCCTGTAATGCTTTACTTTATCACTAAGCGGTAGCGATAGTCGTAGTAGCATAAGTTTGGCGAGACGACAACGATGCTGCGATGGAGATCAAGGTGTCACGCCGGTGGCGATGGTGATCATGGTGGTGCTGCAAGATGGAGATCGTGAAGCACAAGATGATGATGACCATATCATATCACTTATATTGATTTGCATGTGATGTTTATCCTTTTATGCATCTTATCTTGCTTTGATTGACGGTAGCATTATAAGATGATCTCTCACTAAATAATCAAGAAGTGTTCTCCCGGTATGCACCGCTGCCAAAGTTCGTCGTGCCCGGACACCACGTGATGATCGGGTGTGATAAGCTCTCGTCCATCTACAACGGTGCAAGCCAGTTTTGCACACGCAGAATACTCGGGTTATACTTGACGAGCCTAGCATATGCAGATATGGCCTCGGAACACGGAGACCGAAAGGTCGGCGTGAATCATATAGTAGATATGATCAACATAAGATGTTCACCATTGAAAACTACTCCATTTCACGTGATGATCGGTTATGGTTTAGTTGATTTGGATCACGTGATCACTTAGATGACTAGAGAGATGTTTTTCTAAGTGGGAGTTCTTAAGTAATATGATTAATTGAACTTAAATTTATCATGAACTTAGTACCGATAGTATCTTGCTTGTTTATGTTTGATTGTAGATAGATGGCTCGTCTGTTGTTCCGTTGAATTTTAATGCGTTCCTTGAGAAAGCAAAGTTGAAAGATGATGGTAGCAATTACACGGACTGGGTCCGTAACGAGGATCATCCTCATTGCTGCACGTAAGAGCTACGTCCGGATGCACCGCTAGGTGACAGTTCGCTCTTTGAGCAACGCCAGATGTTATGAACGTCTGGCGAGCAAAGTCGATGACTACTCTATAGTTCAAGATGTGCCATGCTTTACGGCTTAGAACCGGGACTTCAACGACGTTTTGAACGTCATGGAGCATATGAGATGTTCCAGAGTTGAAGTTGATATTCCAACAGAATGCCCGGATTGAGAGATATGAAGTCTCCAATAAGTTCTATAGCTGCAAGATGGAGGAGAACGATTACATTAGTGAGCATATACTCGTAATGTCCGGGTACTACAATCACTTGACACAATTGGGAGTTAATCTTCCGGATGATTGTGTCATTGATGAATTCTCAATCACCGCCACCAAGCTACAAAGGCTTCGTGATGAACTATAATATGCAAGGGTTGGTTAAAACTATACCGAGCTCTTCGCAATGCTAAAGGCTGCGGAGGTAGAAATCAAGAAGGAGCATCAAGTGTTGATGGTCAACAAGACCACTAGTTTCAAGAAGAAAGGCAAAGGGAAGAAGAAGGAGTCTCAAGAAGAACAGCAAGCAAGTTGTCGCTCAGAGAAGAAACCCAAGTCGGCCCTAAACCTGAAATCGAGTGCTTCTACCGCAAGCGATCGGTCATTTGAAGCGGAACTGCCCCAAGTATTTGGCGGATAAGAAGGATGGCAAGGTGAACAAAGGTATATGTGATATACATGTTATTGATGTGTACCTTACTAGAGCTCGTAGTAGCACTGGTATTTGATACCGGTTCTGCTGCTAATATTTGCAACTCAAACAGGACTACTGATTGCTTAACTCGCAAAGGACGAGGTGACGATGCGCGTGGGAAATGGTTCCAAAGTCGATGTGATCGCGGTCGGCACGCTACCTCTACATCTACCTTCGGATTAGTTTTAGACCTAAATAATTGTTATTTGGTGCTGCGTTGAGCATGAACATTATATCTGGATCTTGTTTGATGCGAGACGGTTATTCATTTAAATCAGAGAATAATGGTTGTTCTATTTATATGAGTAATATCTTTTATGGTCATGCACCCTTAAGGAATGGTCTATTTTGATGAATCTCGATAGTAGTGATACACATATTCATAATGTTGAAACCAAAAGATGCAGAGTTGATAATGAAAGTGCAACTTATTTGTGGCACTGCCGCTTAGGTCATATCGGTGTAAAGCGCATGAAGAAACTCCATGTCGATGGACTTTTGGAGTCACTTGATTATGAATCACTTGGCACTTATGAACCGTGCCTCATGGGCAAGATGACTAGAACACCGCTCTCGGTACTATGGAGAGAGCAACAGATTTGTTGGAAATCATACATACGTATGTATGTGGTCCGATGAATGTTGAGGCTCGTGGCGGATATCGTTATTTTCTCACCTTCACAGATGACTTAAGCGGATATGGGTATATCTACTTAATGAAACATAAGTCTGAAACGTTTGAAAAGTTCAAAGAATTTCAGAGTGAAGTTGAAAATCATCGTAACAAGAAAATTAAGTTTCTACGATCGATCGTGGAGGTGAATATTTGAGTTACGAGTTTGGTCTACATTTGAAACAATGCGAATAGTTTAGCAACTCACGCCACCGGAACACCACAACGTAATGGTGTGTCCGAACGCGTCATCGTACTTTACTAGATATGGTACGATCTATGATGTCTCTTACAGATTTACCGCTATCGTTTTGGGGTTATGCTCTAGAGACGGCCGCATTCACACCGAATAGAACACCGTCAAAATCCGTTGAGACGACACCTTATGAACTATGGTTTGGCAAGAAACCAAAGTTGTCGCTTAAAGTTTGGGGATGCGATGCTTATGTGAAAAGCTTCAACCCGATAAGCTCGAACCCAAATCGAGAAATGTGTCTTCATTGGATACCCAAAGGAAACAGTTGGGTACACCTTCTATCACAGATCCGAAGGCAAGACATTCGTTGCTAAGAATGGATCCTTTCTAGAGAAGGAGTTTCTCTCGAAAGAAGTGAGTGGGAGGAAAGTGGAACTTGATGAGGTTATAGTACCTTCTCCCTTACTTGAAAGTAGTTCGTTGCAGAAATCAGTTTCTGAGACACCTACGCCAAGTAGTGAGGAAGTCGATGATGTTGATCATGAAACTTCAGATCAAGTTACTGCAGAACCTCGTAGATCAACCAGAGTAAGATCCGCACCAGAGTGGTACGGTAATCCTGTTCGGAAGTCATGCTACTAGATCATGATGAACCCACGAACTATGAAGAAGCGATGGTGAGCCCAGATTCCAAAATGGCTTGAGGCCATGAAATCTGAGATGGGATCCATGTATGAAAACAAAGTGTGGACTTTGGTTGACTTGCCCGAGGGTAGGCAAGCAATAGAAAACAAGTGGATCTTCAAGAAGAAGACCGACGACGGTAATGTTATCGTTTATAAAGCTCGACTTGTCGCAAAAGGTTTTCGACAAGTTCAAGGGGTTGACTACGATGAGACCTTCTCACCAGTGGCGATGCTTAAGTCCGTCCGAATCATGTTAGCGATTGCCGCATTTTATGATTATGAAATTTGGCAAATGGATGTAAAGACTGCATTCTGAATGGATTTACGGAAGAAGAGTTGTATATGATGCAACCGAAGGTTTTATCAATCCAAAGGAGCTAACAAAGTATGCAAGCTCCAACGATCCATATATGGACTGGTGCAAGCATCTCGAGTTGGAATAAACGTTTTGATAGTGTGATCAAAGCATTTGGGTTTGTATGCACTTTTGGAGAAGCTCAGATTTACAAGAAAGTGAGTGGAGCTCAGTAGCATTTCTCGATCTTATATGTGGATGACATATTGCTGATCGGAAATGATATAGAATTTCTGGATAGCATAAAGGGATACTTGAATAAGAGTTTTCAATGAAAGACCTCGGTGAAGCTGCTTACATATTGGGCATTAAGATCTATAGAGATAGATCAAGACGCTTAATTGGACTTTCACAAAGCACATACCTTGACAAAGTTTTGAAGAAGTTCAAAATGGATCAAGCAAAGAAAGGGTTCTTGCTGTGTTACAAGGTGTGAAGTTGAGTCGACTCAATGCCCGACCACCGCAGAAGATAGAGAGAAATGAAAGATGTTCCTATGCTTCAGCCATAGGCTCTATCATGTATGCAATGCTGTGTACCAGACCTGATGTGTGCCTTGCTATAAGCCTAGCAGGAGGTACCAAAGTAATCCAGAGTGGATCATCGGACAGCGGTCAAGAACATCCTGAAATACCCGAAAAGGACTAAGGATATGTTTCTCGATATGGAGGTGACAAAGAGCTCATCGTGGCGGTTACGTTGATGCAAGCTTTGACACCGATCCGGACGATTCTAAATCGCAGACCGGATACGATTTACACTAAACGGAGGAGCTGTCGGTTGGTGCGTTCTAAACAAAGCGTCAGAGCGGATCTACATGTGAAGCGGAATACATAGCAGCTTCGAAGCAGCTAATGAAGGAGTCTGGATGAAGGAGTTCATATCCGATCTAGGTGTCATACCTAGTGCATCGGGTCCAATGAAAATCTTCGTGACAATATCGAGCTATTGCCTTAGCGAAGGAATCCAGATTTCACAAGAGGACCAAGCACATCAAGAGACGCTTCAATTCCATCCGGACTTAGTCCAGATCGAGACATAGAGATTTGCAAGATACATACGGATCTGAATGTTGCGCACCGCTGACTAAGCCTCTTCCACGAGCAAAACATGATCAGCACCAAGACTCCATGGGTGTTAGAATCATTACTGTGTAATCTAGATTATTGACTCTAGTGCAAGTGGGAGATCAAGGAAATATGCCCTAGAGGCAATAATAAAGTTATTATTTATTTCCTTATTTCATGATAAATGTTTATCATTCATGCTAGAATTGTATTAACCGAAACATGATACATGTGTGAATGCATAAACAAACAACATGTCACTAGTATGCCTCTACTAGACTAGCTTGTTAATCAAAGATGGTTATGTTTCCTGACCATGAACAAAGGAGTTGTTATTTGATTAACGAGGTCACATCATTAGTAGAATGATCGATTGACATGACCCATTCCCTTAGCTTAGCACACGATCGCTTAGTATGTTGCTACCGCTTTTATCCATGACTTATACATGTTCCTCGTAACTATGAGATTATGCAACTCCGCTTACGGAGGAACACTTTGGTGCTACCAAACGTCACAACGAATCGGGTGATTATAAAGGAGTACTACAGTGTCTCCAAAGGCGATGTTGGGTTGGCGATTTCGAGATTAGGTTTTGTCACTCCGATAGTCGGAGAGGTATCTCTGGGCCCTCTCGGTAATACACATCATCAAGCCTTGTAAGCACTACAACTAATGAGTTAGTTGTGAGATGATGTATTACGGAACGAGTAAAGAGACTTGCCGTAACGAGATTGAACTAGGTATTGGATACCGACGATCGAATCTCGGGCAAGTAACATACCGATGACAAAGGGAACAACGATGTTGTTATGCGGTCCGACCGATAAAGATCTTCGTAGAATATGTAGGAACCAATATGGGCATCCAGGTCCCGCTGTTGGTTATTGACCGTGAATGGTTCTAGGTCATGTCTACATTGTTCTCGAACCGTAGGGTCCGCACGCTTAAGGTTTCGATGATGCTTATTATGAGTTTATGTATTTTGATGTACCGAAGGAGTTCGAGTCCCGGATGTGATCACGGACATGACGAGGAGTCTCGGAATGGTCGAGACATAAAGATTGATATATTGGAAGCCTATGTTTGGAGTTCGAATGGTTCCGGCTAAAACGGAATTTACTGAGTACCGGAGGTTACTGAAACCCCGGGAGGTAAATGGGCCTCAATGGGCCTTAGTGGAAAGGAGGAGGGCAGCCCAAGGCTGGCACGCCCTCCCTTCCCTAGTCCTACTAGGACTAGGAGAAGGGGCCGCCCTCTCTCTCTTTCCCCTCCGGAATCCTAGTCCAACTAGGATTTGGGGGATCCTACTCCCGAGGGAGTAGGACTCCTTGGCGCGCCTAGCTTGGCCGGCCGCCCCCCCCCCTGGCTCCTTTATATACGGGGCAGGGGGCACCTTGGAACACACAAGTTGATCGTGAGATCGTTCCTTAGCCGTGTCGCGTGCCCCTCCACCATATTCCACCTCGGTTATACTGTCATGAAGCTTAGGCGAAGCCTGCCGGTGAAACATCAAGATCGTCACCACGCCGTCGTCTTGACGGAACTCTCCCTCGACACTCGGCTGGATCGGAGTACGAGGGACGCCATCGAGCTGTACGTGTGTCAAGAACTGGGCGCCGAGTAACGGCGCCGATCGGTCGGATCGCGAGGAGAACGTCGACTACTTCCTCTACGCCAGATCGCTTCGCTCGGGTCTACAAGGGTACGTAGACAACACTCTCCCCTCTCGTTGCTATACATCACCATGATCTTGCGTGTGCGTAGGAAAATTTTTGAAATTACTACGTTCCCCAACATATAATGCATATGTTGTATTGCAATGCTTAGTTTTTACATCATATACACAATATTGATGCCATCTCCTTAGTTGACACATCATATATGCGATTGCCCACTGCTCACTTCCTTAGTATATAAATCACATATTTGAATTATGTCATGCCATGATGTTTACATAGACAACATCTATTTGAATTATGGCATGCCAACCCATTTTCTAAAGACATAATATAGTTATATCATCTCATCATGTTTACATAGTCATCATATTTTAAATTATGTCATTCTATCCGTGACTTATATCATGCCATCATGTTTCCATCGACGACATGTTTGTGATTTATGGCATGCCAACCACTTTAATAGACACATAGTATAGTTATATCATGTCATCCTATTTACATAGTCATCATATTTTGAAGTATGTCATTTTATCCTGTTTAGTTAGCCATCATACATGTGAAAATGTGTCATGCTATCCTGTTTAATTAGCCATCATATATGTGAAATTATGTCCTTCTATTGTGTTTGCTTAGACAACATAAATGTGAATTATTTCATGCCCTGTTTTCTTCCCTACTATACATTGTACCTGTCTATCTTACAATGTCTATACATTAAATTACTTTTCTTGTTTATCAGCCATTTCAATTGGAGGGAGTGATGACGGTATCTGTGGGAGTAAAAACACGGTCTTCAGAAAAGATCGTGCTACCTGTCGATGCAGATAGAACAACGGTTGTACTTGCCCAAGAATCAGCCCCACCACACATAACCCACACTCATGCAGATTGTACCCCTACCCAGTTGGACAGAGAACCAGCTACACCCCTTCTAACCCCAACCCCAGCAGATAAACACCTAGTTCCCATTGACACAGCACCGTCTCCACCACAGAGCACCCAAACACGAGCAGTTAGTAAGGCAACTGCAGTGCCCAAATCACGAGGACCACCACTCTGAACCCGAAGTCAACGCTTAAAGTAGAAGAAGAATTGTTCTCAGGTCAGGTTCCGTAGCTATGGTTCATACTACTTTGCTCTTGCATCACTCAGATTTATCGATACCAACCAATTTCAAATTTGAAGGATGCAATCTAAACTCCAATGGTGCAACAGGTATGTTTTAAACCTGTTTCTTCAACGTGTTTGGCTGTTTGCTGTTGTAACTTGCTCTATGTTGATTTCAGTTTCAATTGAATAAACAGTTATGTTCTCATGCCATGCACATTACAAGTGTTGTTATTGTTGTGTAGTTTCCCACACTTATATTCTGTCTATGTTGTTTTGTCTTAAATAGATATGATTCGAACTGTATCTATCTTGATTTGGCAACATAAACAAGAATGATATAGACCATACAGTGACCATACTACACAGATATATGCTTGTTTCATGATGTTATCCTGTCCACCTTACTACTGAACTGGTTTACCAAAATGAGTTTCATATACTACATTGTAAACCTGAGATGTGTTTGTTTGTTTCTCTTTTAGAACGCGGATAAAATATTGGAGAAGAGTACCCTGTTATGCAATGGTAAAGGAAGTAATGCAGATAAGGTTCAAGATAGTGAGACATCCCTGTTGGTCTCCAAGAAAGCTGATAAAAACTATATTGAAGACACTGAGACAACCCCAAAGTCATGTCTTGATGTAGTGTTCGAGTTACTGGCTACCACTGATGGCACCAGCTCTTCGAACTCGTTGCCTGAATCAGTTCAGCTTCTTGAGTCTCAACTTCAAGTTGAAAGACATCAATCAGATGTGTATGCGACAGGAAGCCGAAGGACTGAGGAAGTCCATGCAGAATTCAGATGCATACTTTCTGGTGCAACAGCAATCACTGGAGGACTTAAGCGCCAAACAAGAGAAAGTTAATAAGCTTGCTAAGCATCTTGCCAAAGATTATGGGTACCTGTGATATTGTTTCTGAGCTCTTCTTAAGTGGTTTCAGTTCTAGACTTGTTTTGTCATGCGTTTATATGCTGTTGTGTTCCCTATATTTGCACCGGTGGCTAACTTTGACGCCTTGGATGTAATATGTAATAGCCGTGATAGCCTAGTGTAAGTTGCTTGCTTATTTATTTCCTTGTTGTCTTGTTTATTTGTTTGCTTGTAGTCACTGCAGTTCTTTTTCTCGGGTTTGCTAGTGGCTGCAATAACCTATTTTTAAAACTAGGCCACAATAACCATGGGCTAATATTTATCAGAGTGACATTTGACCCACGGGTCAGAGAAACAATGGGCCTTCTACGGGTCAGATAAATAGTGGGCTTTCTACGGTCGTAGAAACAAAGGGGCCTCTACGGGCGAAGAAACAATGGGCCTTCTACAGTCAGAGAAACAATGGGCCTTCTATGGGTCAGAGAAACAATGGGCCTTCTATGGGTCAGATCATCAATGGGCCTTATACGGGTCAGATGATCGACACAAACATGGGCCAAACAGATCGATTCGCGGTAGAACGGGCTAGAGTTGGAATCGTCCGCTCATGGGCTGACCATAACGGGCCATCGTTAATAGGCCGTGTTTGATGACGCTATGAAAACGGCCCAACGTATTAACGGACCACAAACGGGCCGACTGTAACACGGGCTGAATTTGGCCCACAAGCGAAAAATGACAAGAACGGGCCGTAAGTAAACGAATCTCGAAATGAGCCCAAGAATAAATGGGCTCGAGAAGGCCGAAGATAACATATCGGAAACGCCCAACGGAATAAAGGGCCGCACGGGTATAAAGTGATACATCGTTTATACGGGCGATCTCACCACGAGCCGTTAATGGGTGTAAAGTGATACACCGTTCATTACGGGCCGCCACCACGGGTCGTTAATAGGCCAAGAGTTACATAGGGCCTCACATGGGCCGAAGACGCCGGCAATACATTGGCCGGCGAAAACGGGCCGAATCATATTGATGGCCCAGATGACGCCATCGACTAATTCAAATAGGGCGAACGGGCCTTGGGTTAGCGGGCTGTAAATGGGCTATATGCGAACATGCCGTTAACAAGTTTCCATGGGCCGCCCGCCACCTTTTGACCAAGTCAAACGGGCCAGCCTTTTCACAAAGAATGGGCCTCTGTTGGGCGTGCACGGTCGACGATCATAGGCGCCTTCGTCCAATGAGTGGATGACATCTGTCCCAATGATGAGCCGACACGCAGTTTCCTCCAGCCAATGATGATTTTACACGGAAAATCCCCATTGGTCGGGCTGTTAATCGTTATCGGATCCAAAACCCAACCCGATAGCTTAACGGCGTTCGCTATGGTGGATGCCACGTGTCGGTCACCCTTGATGAAAGCACTTCGTGATGCGCGATTTATCGTCATGGAAGTGGACACTTCGTGATGATAATTTTGGTAATGTCATGGAACACTTCTACGACAAAGACAGTATGACTATCTTGATTCTCACATAAATTTGTCGTGGATGTACATGCATGACAAAAACGAACCTCATCGTGACAAACACGATCATCACGGAAGTGTATTTTTTGTAGTGGATGGAGACTATGATTCCCCACAAGTCGATGAGACTTGGACTTTATAAAAAAAAGAGGACAAAGAGCCCATCAAATAAAAAAAAGAGGCCAAAGAGCCCACCAAATAAAAAATGAGAGAAAAGAGAGGGACAATGAGCCCAGAATAAATGGGCTCGAGAAGGCCGAAGATAACATAAAATGAAACGCCCAACGGAATAAAGGGCCGTTAATGGGTATAAAGTGATACACTGTTCTATACGGGCCAGTCTCACCACGAGCCGTTAATGGGTGTAAAGTGATACACTGTTCATTACGGGCCAGTTTCACCACGGGTCGTTAATAGGCCAAGAGTTACATAGGGCCTCACATGGGCCGAAAGACGCCTCGGCAATACATTGGCCAGAAGTGAAAACGGGCTGGAATCATATTGGATGGCCCAGATGACGCTACTGGGACTAATTCAAATAGGGCGTAACGGGCCTTGGGTTAGCGGGCTGTAAATGGGCTATATGCGAACATGCCGTTAACAGGCTTTCCATGGGCCGGCCCGCCACCTTTTGACCAAGTCAAACGGGCCAGCCTTTTCACAGCAATGGGCCTCTGTTGGGCCGTGCCACGTGTCGACGTATCATAGGCGCCTTCTGTCCAATGAGTGGATGACATCTGTCCCAGCGATGAGCCGACACGTGTTTCCTCCAGCCAATGATGATTTTACACGTGGAAAATCCCCATTGGTCGGGGCTGTTAACTGGTTATCGGATCCAAAACCCAACCCGATAGCTTAACGGCGTTCCGTTATGGTGGATGCCACGTGTCGGTCACCCTTGATGAAAGCACTTCTGTGATGCGCGATTTATCGTCATGGAAGTGGACACTTCCGTGATGATAATTTTGGTAATGTCATGGAACACTTCTACGACAGCACAGGTATGACTATCTTGATTCTGTCATAAATTTGTCGTGGATGTACATGCATGACAAAAAACGTAACCTACTGTGACAAACACGTATCATCACGGAAGTGTATTTTTTGTAGTGGATGGAGACTATGATTCCCCCACAAGTCAGGATGAGACTTCGGACTTTATAAAAAAAAAGAGGACAAAGAGCCCATCAAATAAAAAAAGAGGCCAAAGAGCCCACCAAATAAAAAAATGAGAGAAAAGAGAGAAGGGACAATGCTGCTATCTCTTTAACACACTTGTGCTTCAAAATAGCACCATGATCTTCATGATAGAGAGTCTCTTATGTTGTCTCTTTCACATACTAGTGGGAATTTTTCATTATAGAACCTTGCTTGTATATTCCAATGATGGGCTTCCTCAAAATGCCCTAGGTCTTCGTGAGCAAGCAAGTTGGATGCACACCCACTTAGTTTCTTTTGTTGAGCTTTCATACATTTATAGCTCTAGTGCATCCGTTGCATGGCAATCCCTACTCACTTACATTGATATCTATTGATGGGCATCTCCATAGCCCGTTGATATGCCTAGTTGATGTGAGACTATCTTCTCCCTTTTTGTCTTCACAACCACCTTATACCACATACAGTGCTATGTCCATGGCTTGCGCTCATGTATTGCGTAAGAGTTGAAAAGCTGAAGCGCGTTAAAAAGTATGAACCAATTGCTTGGCTGAAACCTGGGTTGTGCATGATGGGAGTATTTTGTGTAATGAAAATGAAGCATGGCCTAACTATATGATTTTGTAGGGATGAGCTTTCTTTGGCTATGCTATTTTGACAAGACATGATTATTTGTTAGTATGCTTCAAGTATTACTATTTTTACGTTTTATAAGCTTTTATCTTGAATCATTTGGATCTGAACAATCATGCCACAACAAAGAAAATTACATTGAGAATTATGCTAGGTAGCATTCCACATCAAAAATTCTGTTTTTATCATTTACCTACTTGAGGACGAGCAGGAATTAAGCTTGGGGATGCTTGATACGTCTCCAACGTATCTATAATTTTTGATTGTTCCATGCTATTACATTTCCCGTTTTGGATGTTTATGGGCTTTACTCTACACTTTTATATCATTTTTGGGACTAACCTACTAACCAGAGGCCCAGCCCAAATTGCTGTTTTTTTTGCCTATTTCAGTGTTTCGAAGGAAAGAAATATCAAACGGAATCCAAACGGAATGAAACCTTTGGGAGCGATCTTTTTGGAACAAACGTGATCCAGGGGAGTTGGAGTGGACGTCATGCAACAGAGGAGGAGGCCACGAGTGTGCCCGGTGCACCCCCTGGGGGTGGGCGCACCACTCACCCTCGTGGGCCCCTCGAGCATCCACCGACCTACTTCTTTCTCCTGTATATATCCATGGACTTCGAAAACATCCAGGAGCACCACGAAAAACTATTTCCACCGCCGCAACCTTCTGTATCCGCGAGATCCCATCTTGGAGCCTTTGCCGGTGCTCCGCCGGAGGGGTAATCTACCACTGAGGGCCTCTACATCATTTCCAAAGCCTCTTCGATGAGTTGTGAGTAGTTTACCACAGACCTTCGGGTCCATAAGCTAGATGGCTTCTTCTCTCTCTTTGAATCTCAATATAAAGTTCTCCTCGATCTTCTTGGAGATCTATTCGATGTAACACCTTTTGCGGTGTGTTTATCGAGATCCGATGAATTGTGGGTTTATGATCAAGTTTATCTATGAGAAATATTTGAATCTCCTCTGAATTCTTTTATGTGTAATTAAGTTATCTTTGCAAGTCTCTTCGAATTATCAGTTTGGTTTGGCCTACTAGATTGATCATTCTTGCAATGGGAGAAGTGGTTAGCTTTGGGTTCAATCTTGCGGTGTCCTTTCCCAGTGACATTAGGGGCAGCAAGGCACGTATTATATTGTAGCCATCAAGGATAAAAAGATGGGGTTTATATCATATTGCATGAGTTATCCCTCTACATCATGTCATCTTTCTTAATGCGTTACTCTGTTCTTCATGAACTTAATACTCTAGATGCAGGCACGAGTCGGTCAATGGGTGGAGTAATAGTAGTAGATGCAGAATCACTTCTATCTACTTGTCACGGACGTGATGCCTATATACATGATCATGCCTAGATAATCTCATTACTATGCGCTTTTCTATCAATTGCTCGATAGTAATTTGTTCACTCACTGTAATACTTATGCTATCTTGAGAGAAGCCACTAGTGAAACCTATGGCCCCGGGGTCTATCATTTATCATATAAGTTTTCCATGTACTTTTATTTGCATCTTTTATTTTCCAATCTATATCATAACAATACCAAAAATATTTATCTTATCATATTATCTCTATCAGATCTCACTTTCACAAGTGGCTGTGAAGGTATTGACAACCCCTTTATTGTGTTGGTTGCGAGGTTCTTGTTTGTTTGTGTAGGTGTGTGGGACTTTTGAGGAGCCTCCTACTGGATTGATACCTTGGTTCTCAAAAACTGAGGGAAATACTTACGCTACTTTGCTGCATCACCCTTTCCTCTTCAAGGAAAACCAACGCAAGCTCAAGACGTAGCAAGGACCACAACCGGGACCTTGACCCCGGATTCAAAGAGGATCCAGATATATTCGTGGAGCTCGAGGATGGGGTGTTCTACTAGGCGAGCTATGACAGCACGGAAGTGGCCATCACCGCTGACTATCTCGGTCTCCTCCCTGCCTCACACGTAATTAATCAGGAGACATCTCCTCCGAAAGAGCTTCCGCATTCTGCCTCACCCACCGCACTATCTCGTGCTCCAAAGGGGAGGTGCTCGGCGTGCCATCCTGCACCAGAGGCGACTCCAAATAGAGCAGCGCCCGCACCGGGCAAGCCTTTGAAGAGGAAGGCAGGCGAACACACATCAGAGCCGTCATCAAAGAGGTATGGCGTTGTAAATATGCCCTTTGGTAGTCACATCCAACTGTGACATTATCCATTCGCGTCTTATCACAAAGAGTGTTCGCCGGATTATGTCTGGGAGTCCTGCCCGTCACACTCCCAACAGCCAGGTTCAAGCCCATGTTGTAACGACGAGGGCTGATACACGAGTGCCGCCGGATTGTCCTTTGGCAGAGGATTCGGATGATGTGTCTGTCACAAACTCGGAAGTGGAGAGCGCCATGAACCATCGGCACTGGGTGGCCGCTCTTCGCGGCCCCGGATTTACAATAGAGGCATTCAATGCCTTCAGCTTGGGTGATGCATACATCCGAGCTGCTCGAGATGGGCTTGCTATAGGCACAGACCAATATTTGAAAGATATGTGGGTAAGCTCACATAATATACCAGTAGCCCCCGAGACTTGAAGCAGTTGATTCAGCTGATTTAAGGATCATTCTAAAACCAGGTGCTTACGGAGAAGAACAACCTTCTGTCTCAAGAGCTAGAAAATTGTCGAACCCAGCTAGCTTCTACGACAGCCGAACTGGGGAAATCCAAGAAGGCATCGCCTGGTAATGTGTCCCTCCATCAAGAAAAACCGAATTATATACCAGTAATGCTAACACAGTTGCATATCTTATGGTAGGATCATCAGACCATCCGGGAAAGACGCCGGAAGTCACACAGGCGGGTGGACAAGAAGCCAAAAGGCAGATGGCTGCGGGCGAACGTATACTGACACGGGTCAGGGAGGAGAAAAACAAACACTAGGATTCTAACACACAGCTAATCGAAGAACTGAAAGATGTGCGGGCCCAGCTGGCTAACTCCGTAAACGAAAATAAAAGGCTGCGAGGTGGCATATTTAGTATGTGTTCAAACTTACCTCCACGTAATTCAGCGAGGAAAGGAACTGACAGAGTTATGTCTGTAGGTATGCTGATGATACGTCTCCGACATATCTACTTTTTCAAACACTTTTGCCCTTGTTTTGGACTCTAACTTGCGTGATTTGAATGAAACTAACCCGGACTGACGCTGTTTTCAGCAGAACTGCCATGATGTTGTTTTATGTGTAAAAAAGAAAAGTTCTCGGAATGTCCTGGAAATCCACGGAGGCACTTTTTGGAATTAATAAAAAAAATTGGTGACAGAATCAAGACCAGGGGGCCCATAGCCTGTCCACGAGACAGGGGGCGCCCCCCCTAGGGCGCGGCCTCCTATCTCGTGGGCCCCCTGGAGCTCCACCGACCTCAACTCCAACTCCATATATTCCATTTCACAGAGAAAAAATCAGAGAGAAAGTTTCATCGCGTTTTACGATAGGGAGCCGCTGCCAAGCCCTAATCTCTCTCGAGAGGGCTGATCTGGAGTCCGTTCGGGGCTCCAGAGAGGGGGGATTCGTCGCCGTCATCATCAACAACCATCCTCCATGACCAATTTCATGATGCTCACCGCCGTGCGTGAGTAATTCCATCGTAGGCTTGCTGGACGGTGATGGGTTGGATGAGATTTACCATGTAATCAAGTTAGTTTTGTTAGGGTTTGATCCTAGTATCCACTATGTTACGAGATTGATGTTGCTATGACTTTGCTATGCTTAATGCTTGTCACTAGGGCCCGAGTGCCATGATTTCAGATCTGAACCTATTATGTTTTCATGAATATATGTGTGTTCTTGATCCTATCTTGCAAGTCTATAGTCACCTATTATGTGTTATGATCCGACAACCCCGAAGTGACAATAATCGGGATATTTCTCAGTGATGACCGTAGTTTGAGGAGTTCATGTATTCACTATGTTCTATTGCTTTGTTCCGGTTCTCTATTAAATGGAGGCCTTAATACCCCTTAGTTTCCGCTAGGACCCCGCTGAACACGGGAGGGTAGGACAAAAGATGTCATGCAAGTTCTTTTCCATAAGCACGTATGACTATTTACGGAATACATGCCTACCTTACATTGATGAACTGGAGCTAGTTCTATGTCACCCTATGTTATAGATATTACATGAGGAATTGCATCCGACATAATTATCCATCACTGATCCATTGCCTACGAGCTTTTCACATATTGTTCTTCGCATATTTACTTTTCCGTTGCTACTGTTACAACTACTACAAAAACCCAAAACATTTATCTTTACTTTCACTACCTTTACCTATATTATCACACCACTTTTGCTACTAAACACTTTGCTGCAGATACTAAGTTATCCAGGTGTGGTTGAATTGACAACTCAACTGCTAATACTCAAGAATATTCTTCGGCTCCCCTTGTGTCGAATCAATAAATTTGGGTTGAATACTTTACCCTCGAAAGCTGTTGCGATCCCCTACACTTGTGGGTTATCAAGACTAATTTAAAGGCGCCGTTGTCTTGGGAGCATAGCTCTATTCTCTGAGTCACTTGGGATTTATATCTGTTGATCACTATGAAGAACTTGAAAGACGCTAAAACCAAGATTTTTCCCTCAACTACGAGGGGAGGTAAGAAACTGCCATCTAGCCTTGCACTAGATTCTCCTTCCGTTATTAGTAGGCTTGCGACACCTAAACCTGCTGCTATAAATTCTGATATGTCGCATGTTATTGATGATGCCACTTCTGCTATGCATGATGAAACTACTTCTGTGTGTGATACTACTTGGCCATTAGGTTAATTTCTTGATGAACAACTTGCTAGAGTTAGGGGGAATGAAATTACTGAAGATCCTATTACTAATGATAGTGATTGTCGGTGTAAAAACCGGCGGATCTCGGGTAGGGGGTCCCGAACTATGCGTCTAGGCGAATGGTAACAGGAGACAAGGGACACGATGTTTTTATCCAGGTTCGGGCCCTCTCGGTGGAGGTAAAACCCTACTCCTGCTTGATTAATATTGATGATATGGGTAGTACAAGAGTAGATCTACCACGAGATCAAGGAGGCTAAACCCTAGAAGCTAGCCTGTGGTATGATTGTTGTTCGTCCTACGGACTAAAACCCTCCGGTTTATATAGACACTGGAGAGGGTTAGGGTTACACAGAGTCAGTTACAATGGTAGGAGATCTACATATCCGTATCACCAAGCTTGCCTTCCACGCCAAGGAAAGTCCCATCCGGACACGGGACGAAGTCATCAATCTTGTATCTTCATAGTCTCGGAGTCCGGCCGACGGTGATAGTTCGGCTATCTGGACACCCCCTAGTCCAGGACTCCCTCAGTAGCCCCTGAACCAGGCTTCAATGACGACGAGTCCGGCGCGCATATTGTCTTCGGCATTGCAAGGCGGGTTCCTCCTCTGAATAATTCATAGAAGATTTCGAACACTAGGATATTGTCCGGCTCTGCAAAATAAATTCCATGTACCATCATAGAGAGAATAATATTTACACAAGTTCAATCTGCTGACGTATTTCATGGCACGACGTCACACCACGGCCAAGCCTTTATTCGAATTGTTTCAACTGTTCCACCTCAGCGCGTTTAGCGAAGCGGTTTCCTTGGCACGTCCTGTCAAAGCAGAGATCGTGTCCCCTTATTCCGGGATTCTCATCAATACGGGCGTGGGTAACCCAACAGCGCCTTTGATTGCGGCGCTTGGGAGATAAGCGAGTTTTACCGGGCCGGTGGGGACGCATAGTTTCGTCCGCTCATATATAAGGGGATAAGAATCCGCCTTTTCACCTACGCCTTCTTCCTCCTTTTCTTATCCATCTCCGCGCACTCGAGCTCTAGCGCCCAAGTCCGCACATCTCACCTCAACCTTCTCCAACCATGTCCGGAGCGGGAGGCAAGTGGATGGCCTCCTCCGTCACGAAGGGGCACATCAAGAGGCTGCGCAAGGCCGGATACTTGTCCAGCGATATCGCGCACCGACTCCCCGACGAGGGGCAGCTCATCCCCACCCCCAGGCCCCATGAGAGGGTGGTGTTCCTTCCCCATTTCCTCCGCGGACTGGGCTTCCCACTCCACCCATTTCTCCGGGGGCTCATATTCTACTACGGCCTGGATTTCCATGATCTGGCCCCGAATTTCATCCTCAACATCTCGGCGTTCATCGTCATGTGCGAGGCCTTCCTCTGCGTCAAGCCCCACTTCGGCTTGTGGCTGAAGACTTTTAACGTCAAGCCAAAGGTAGTGGGCGGCCGCCAAGCGGAGTGTGGAGGCGCCATGGTGGGCAAGATGCCCAACATTACATGGCTCGAGGGCGCCTTCGTGGAAACCATCAAAGGTGGCAATTGGGGTGGTTCTACATCACCGAGTCGCGTGACCCTGAATGGGCAGCGGCCCCCGAATTCAGACCTGGGATCCCCACACGGCTCACCTCCTGGAAAGAGAAGGGCCTGACGTTGGGCAATTCAGAGGAGCTGACCGAACTTCAATCCTGCATCCAAACCCTGGTGAACAAGAAGCTCAAGCTTGTCAACGTAATCCAGGTCATGCTCATCCGTCGGATCCTCCTGTGCCAACAGCGGGCTTTCAATTTGTGGGAGTTTGATCTGGCACAGCACCCAACCTTGAGCAGGCTCTTCGACACTACATATGAAGATGCCTGGAGGGTGTTGTTCAAGGGCGCCGAGGCTCCCTCATCCGCTACCGAGGATCACGGATTCAGCTCACAGCGTCAAGCCGGCGAGGTAAGCTATTTTATCCTTTATGGGACACTTGCATTCCATAGTTTGACTCTATGCGGGATCTAAAACTCCCATTACCTTTGATAGGCTTGGCAGAAGATGTTCGGGCAGGTTAACTGCCCGACTCCCTTGCCCGAAGACCCAGCGGATGCCCGATTATCGGGACTGCTGGCCCCGGCGCCTTACGTGGTGCCGGAGAAGAAGGCCAAGAAGAAGGCCACGGGAACCCGGAGGAGTTCCCGGCGCCAGGTGTTATCGGACTCATCGTCCGGTGACTCTGAGGCAGACTCCTCCCACGAAGACGAGGAGGAGAAGAAAGAGGCCTCTCCCCCAGCGGGGGAGAGAAGAAGAGGAAGGCTTCCCCAACGGGGGAGGCCGAAGGGTCCAAGAAGGGAAGGACCCTTCCTCCGGACTGTTCCACCAACGCCGACGACGGCGAGGAGGAGTGGCCCTCGAGTTCCAAGCCCCTGGCGAGATCATAAGTGTCCGGATTCCAGAATAGCTTATGATTTTCCTTTCGTCGCATAGTGTCTTCTAACGCCGAACACAACCATGTAGCCCGCCCAAGGACGACCTTCCCGCTTCGTAGAGCGGGTCCCTGGGTTCATTGGATGTGAATAGCGCTTCACTTCCAACCGCCTCCTCCCCGTGGCCGCAGACGACGCCGAGGCGGGTCCCGTAAAGGACCAGCCAGGAGGAGGAGGCCCCGAGGTGCCGCAGGCAACCTCCGGACTTTGGGCGGACTCCGACCGAACCTTCGTGGTTCCGAGTCCGTGGTGGCCCTTCGTAAGAAGGGCGAGGCAGCAACGTCGGTGACCTCCGCCCAACCGGGCGCGGATAATTTGCTGGGGCGCCAGCGGTGCTTCCATCAAGAGGAACACCGCCTTTATTCGAGTCGCGGTGATTCAAAAGTTCGATCCGCCAAGAGCGGGCTGACAAGCTTGCACCAGCCTTCTAATAGGCTTTGAGGTAAGGATTTTAAGATATGTGAAATAGTACCGCATAGACAGTAGCCCTCGATGCTCGGTTCGTGTTCGGAAAGAAAAGTCGAACGAGGATCTAAAAGATATCTGGAGGAGTCTAACACAAATATGTCAATATGGGAATGCAGGCTGCTGCTGCTTGACCTCTGCCGCGTTGATCTGGAGGTCAATGCCTTGAAGCGAGCCTCGGCGGTCGAGAGCGAGCTCGGCCGTGCCAAGAAGCAGCTCGAGGACAAGGAAGGTAAGTAACACCTTATTAAAGTTGTACCTTATAGAAAAGGATTTGGTTGCAAAAAAATGACGGGGATAACGTGGGTATTCCAGGGGCTACGAACGAGGTGGTGGCCCTGAAGGAGGCGGTGTCCGCGGCCGAACGCAATGCGGCCATAGAACGCACCGAGCGAGAGAAGCAGGAGGCGCGGGTGGCGGAGGTGCGGCAAGAGCTCCAGGCTCTCATGGAAAGACACGAGAGTTTGGAGCGTGACTCGAAGACTTGAGAGTCCGAGCTCGCGTCGGCTCTTGAGAGTGCCAAAGCCGCTAAGGCCGAAGCCCAAAAGGCCCTCTAGGAAATCGAGGCAGTGAAGAAGATAGCGGTGGGTAAGGCATTCTTCATGCAAAGCAAGCATGTAAAAGTGAATTACTTGTTACTTACCCGAATTCGGAGCTCTCCAGGAGCGTTCGCAGATCTGCCCCGTAGCGTGTCTGATGCTGCCGTGTTCTACAAAGCCGAGAAGGGGAGCTCGACGGAAAAGGTGTTCGGTCACAAGATCTTTGAGGCGGACATCCGGTGCCGAGCGACCAGTGAAGCAGCTGGTCGAGCTCCACAAGGTGGCCGAACCGCCATGAAGGGCCTCATAGTTTGGTTGTGGCCCAAAGAAGCCATGCACAGGAGCTACTTGATGCAGTGCGGCGGCTGGTGGGCGATGTCCATGGGTTGAAGTCATCAAGCACTCCGCCTGCATTGAAGGTGCCCGTCGGGCCCTTGCCCGTGCTAAAGTGCACTGGGGCGGGATGGACGCCGAGAAGCTTGTGACGGACGCGCCACCGCCAGGCAAGGAGTATCGCATGCCCGAGATGTATTATAAGGGTGTCCTGAAGGGTGCCAGCCTTATTGCGGTGAATGCTCCAAAGATGTAATTTTTGAGTAGACTCGCATTTTGTTATCCTATGCGCTGAAAACTTTGTTCATATGCGCTAAGCAACGCTTGTTAATTTAAAATATTACCTTCTGTGCGGCCGTTTATCAAATCTGAGAGATGGCAAGTCGTTGGCTTCGGCCCCCATGCCACGAGTGTTAGGGTGTTCGGGATAAACTTGAGCGCTCTTGTTCCCATTTTTGGGTCCTTCTAGGGAGGCGCTCAACACAACGAACGAGGCAACCGGACTTATAATGCTTGAACACTCTCACTTAGCCATAGAATTCTATAATTTTAAATTTCGGCGAAGCCCCTAGTGTTCGGAAGGCCGAATTCGGGGCGCTATCCATGCCTGAGGCCGGACAAAGCCGGCTCCTTGCTCTAAGCGGCATAAGTCTTTAGGGACTCGAAAAGACCTCTCGAACAGCGACCAGCTCTCGCCTTATCATGATAGTCAGTTTTAGCTTTCTCCACAAGGTGCTCAACCCAGCTCATCTGGGGCACAATCGCAGTGGTTCTCCCAGCGCTACCTTAGCCGATATAACGGAACGTAAGGTACCAAAACATGGGAGCCGGGAAAACCCAACTATTGACCCAAGACATGATTCGGAGCCGATGCATATAATGCTATAAGTTCGGGGTGCCGCACTTGTGAAAGTGTTCGGACTTATCACACCATACTTTGGAGAACTTAAGCCCCTGGTGTATTTGGCCGTACCAAGGCGTACGGGTGCAACATGTCATAAGTGAACATATATAGACAGGAATGCAATGATAGGCAAAAAGCGATGCATTGTTTATTCAAAAATACTGCAATAAAGGCGTAATGATACAAATAGTGTGATAAGCGAGGGTGGGACTATTTAACATGTCCCCCTCGTGGGTAGGCTGCGAGAATGGTATGTAAAATAGGTATAATGCTCGTAATGGAGACCACCGCATACTGCCGTAGCTTTTACGCTTCCTCGCTGTTGCATCGTGAGTTCGGCAGATCTCTTGCCCGATGTGGCTTCGGAAAACGGAGTCCCGAGAATAAGAAAAAAGAATGACAAATTTGGGAGCCCCGGTGTGGTTGATCCGCACTGGCAAGCCGTGGTCGTGCCCCTCCCCTATGCCCATGGTACCTCCAGAGCGTAGTGATGTACGCGTGGTACTGGTCTCGCGATTTCGCGAGGGCTGGGGTTGGGGCCGCATTGCTACGCGTGCTCCGAACGTGCCAAGTGGTCTTGTTTTAGGTTACTCCGGGCGCGCTTGACGGTGTCCGGTCGCTTAATAGCCGGACTCAAGAATTGCCTTAGGAGGCTACTCTGTACTTCCGCCGCGAGAGCCACTGTGTGCTCCTCCGTTCGGAGAGAGCGTTTGGTGTTTCCGTTGACCGTGATGACTCCTCGAGGGCCTGGCATCTTGAGCTTGAGGTATGCGTAGTGCGGCACCGCATTGAACTTTGCAAATGCGGTTCGTCCGAGCAGTGCATGATAGCCGCTGGGGAACGGGACTATGTCGAAGATTAACTCCTCGCTTTGGAAGTTATCCGGGGATCCGAAGACCACTTCAAGTGTAACTGAGCCTGTACAATTGGCCTCTACACCTGGTATGACGCCTTTGAAGGTCATCTTTGTGGGTTTAATCCTTGAGGGTTCTATGCCCATCTTGCACACTGTATCCTGATAAAGCAGGTTCAGGCTGCTGCCGCCGTCCATCAGGACTCTAGTGAGGTGAAATCCATTGATGATTGGGTCTAAAACCAATGCGGTGAATCCGCCATGGCGGATACTGGTGGGGTGGTCCCTTTGATCAAAAGTGATCGGGCAGGAGGACCATGGATTGAACTTTGGGGCGACTGGCTCCATCGCGTATACGTCCCTGAGCGCACGCTTCCGCTCAACTTTGGGTATGTGGGTTGCGTATATCATGTTCACCGTCCGCACTTGTGGGGGGAATCCCTTCTGTCCTCTATTGTTCGGCGGTCGTGTCTCCTCCTCGTCATCGCTTTGTAGCCCCTTGTCGTTGCCTTCGGCGATTAACTTGCCTGTCTGCTTGAACACCCAACAATCTCTGTTGGTGTGATTAGCTGGCTTTTCGGGGGTGCCGTGTATCTGGCACGAGCGATCGAGTATCCCGTCCAAATTGGACGGGCCCGGAGTAGTTCTTTTGAATGGCTTTTTCCGCTGACCGGGTTTAGAGCCTCTGAATCCGGCGTTGACTGCCGTATCTTGATATATCGCCGTTACGCGGCGTTTGTGCTATTATGACGCGACCTGCCATTGCTGTCTTTGGTATCCGAACTACCAGAGTTTTTGGTTAGGTTGTTACTGCGGGCTAGCCAGCTGTCTTCTCCCGCACAGAAGCGGGTCATGAGTGATGTGAGGGCTGCCATTGATTTCGTCTTTTCCTGTCCTAGGTGCCGGGCAAGCCATTCATCGCGGATGTTGTGTTTGAAGGCTGCAAGGGCCTCTACATCCGGACAGTCAACGATTTGATTTTTCTTGGTTAAGAACCGTGTCCTGAATTGTCTGGCCGATTCGTCTGGCTGCTGAATTATGTGGCTTAGGTCATCGGCGCTCGGTGGTCGCACATATGTGCCCTGGAAGTTATCGAGAATGCGGCTTCGTGTCCTCCCAACACCCAATTGATTCTGCTGGCAGGCTATTGAGCCAATGCCGAGCTGGTCCTTTAAGCTTGAGTGGGAGGTATTTGATGGCGTGAAGATCATCACAGCGGGCCATGTGGATATGAAGAAGATAGTCTTCGATCCAAACCGCAGGATCTGTTGTGCCATCGTAGGATTCAATGTTCACGGGTTTGAACCCTTCGGGGATTTGATGATCCATTACTTCATCTGTGAAGCATAGTGGGTGTGCGGCGCCTCTGTATTGGGCTATATCACGACGCAGCTCAAACGAACTTTGTCTACTGTGTTCGGCCCGGCCGGGATTGCTATATCCGGCGTGACGATTGTCGTCGCGTATCGTAGGGCGCCCACGCAATCCGTAGATCGATCTTGTTTGCCTTGCCTTATCCTCCAATATGTCTCGCAAGTCCAGCACGTTCCCCCGTGGCTTTGTACTTTTCGAGCGACGCCGGGGTGCGTCTTTAGTGGAGGGCCTAGGGGCCTCTCTGTCGCGGCCACGAGGTGGCCGGTCAACCGTATTTTGTGCTGGTGATGTAGGTTTATGTGCTTCCTCCTCTAATCGGGGTAGCAGCTTGCGTTTGGGGTAGCTTTTGGAGGGGCGTTCGAGTTCATACTCTTCGGCCGCGAGGACTTCAGTCCATCTGCCGGCTAGCAAGTCTTGGTCAGCTCTAAGCAGTTGCTGCTTTTTCTTGAGGCTGCTTGCCGTGGCCATAAGCTTGCATTTGAAACGCTCTTGTTCGACGGGATCCTCAGGCACGACAAATTTGTCGTCGTCGAGGCTTGCCTCGTCTCCGGAGGGAGGCATGTAATTATCGACCTCTACCTCTTCGTCTGCCGCTTTCTCACAAGGGCTGGCTTCTCCGTCCTCCTGTGCTGAATGTTGCTGGAGGGGGTTGTCTTCGGCATTGTCCGGGGTGTTATTATCTCCGGTGCCGGAATCTCCATTCTTGCTGTGGCGGGATTTGGAGCGGCGCCGCTGACGCCTGCGCTTAGGCTGCTTTTTGGAGGGGTCATCCTCCGCTGGTCCATCGCCATTCCCATCCTTTGGGGTGTCCACCATGTATATGTCATATGACGAGGTGGCTTTCCCGTGCCCTGTAGGTGCTGGTTCTTGGTCGTCTCTGGCATCGTCGTCCATACCGTCGATATCTTCGGAGTCGAAGTCTAGCATGTCGGTTAAGTCATCGACAGAGGCTACGAAGTGGGTGTTAGGTGGGCTTTGAATTTCTTCGTCGTCCGCATCCCAACCGTTCTGACCATAATCCGGCCAGGGCTCTCTTGATAAAGAGAGACACTTTAGCGAATACAAGATGTCGCCAAAAGGCGAGTGCTAAAAGATGTCCGCAGCGGTGAACTCCATGATCGGCGCCCAATCGGATTCGATTGGCAGGGGCGCGGAAGGTTCGGGGTCCGGAGAGGAGTCTGGCACCTTGGAGTCACGAGCTTCACAAGGGACAGGGTCGGTATTCGGCTCCATCGCCGTAGAGGTAGCAGCCCCCGAGGCGGTGTCCAGCCACCCATCCTCGATCGGCGCAGTCGGTTCCGAGCTAAGGGTCGGAGCGGACTCTTCTGCGGCCTCCAGGGCACTGTCCGGCAGCAGAGCTAAATCATGCCCATCATGACAGTGTGGCATGCTCGGCTGTGGCTCGAATCCATCGAAGATCAAGTCTCCGCGGATGTCGGCCGTATAGTTCAAACTTCCAAATCTGACCTGATGGCCAGGGGCGTAGCTTTCGGTCTGCTCCACATGGCCAAGTGAATTGGCCCGCAGTGCAAAGCCACCGAATATGAAGATCTTTCCGGGGAGATAAGTCTCGCCCTGAACCGCGTTGTTGTTGATGATCGAAGGAGCCATCGGGCCTATAGGTGACGACACAGAGGAACTCTCAATGAAAGCACCAATGTCGGTGTCAAAACCGGCGGATCTCGGGTAGGGGGTCCCGAACTGTGCATCTAGGCGGATGGTAACAGGAGACAAGGGACACGATGTTTTTACCCAGGTTCGGGCCCTCTCGGTGGAGGTAAAACCCTACTCCTACTTGATTAATACTGATGATATGGGTAGTACAAGAGTAGATCTACCACGAGATCAAGGACGCTAAACCCTAGAAGCTAGCCTATGGTATGATTGTTGTTCGTCCTACGGACTAAATCCCTCCGGTTTATATAGACACCGGAGAGGGCTAGGGTTACACAGAGTCAGTTACAATGGTAGGAGATCTACATATCCGTATCGCCAAGCTTGCCTTCCACGCCAAGGAAAGTCCCATCCGGACACGGGACGAAGTCTTCAATCTTGTATCTTCATAGTCTTGGAGTCTGGCCGACGGTGATAGTTCGGCTATCCGGACACCCCCTAGTCCAGGACTCCCTCAGTGATGATGAAGGTTCTCCCAATGATTATGTATTACCTGTTGTTCCTAAGGGTTATGTTATGAATGAAGAAGCTGCAAGGGAAATCTTTGCTTGCAGTGATAGATATGATCTTAAGAAATTATTAGCTAAATGGAAGCAGCAGTCTCTTAATGCTAGAATGAAACCCGACCCTGCTTTTGCTACTTCACCTATCTGTGTTACTGATAAGGATTATGAATTCTCTGTTGATCCTGAGATTATTACATTAGTTGAATCTGATCCTTTTTATGGCCTTGAATCTGAAACTGTTGTGGCACATCTTACCAAGTTGAATGATATAGCCACCTTGTTTACTAATGATGAGAAGTCTCGCTATTTTTATATCCTTAAGATATTTTCGTTCTCATTAAAGGGTGATGCTAAGACTTGGTATAAATCTCTTGCTCCTGGTTGTGTGCGTAGTCCCCAGGATATGATTTATTACTTCTCTGCTAAATATTTCCCTCCTCATAAGAAACAAGCTGCCTTGCGGGAAATATATAATTTTGTGCAAATTAAAGAAGAGAGTCTCCCACAAGCTTGGGGGAGGCTTCTCCGGTTACTTAATGCTTTGCCTGATCATCCTCTTAAGAAAAATGAAATACTTGATATCTTTTATAATGGACTAACCGATGCTTCCAAGGACTACTTGGATAGTTGTGCTGGTTGTGTTTTCAGGGAAAGAGCAATCGATGAAGCTGAAATACTATTGAATAATATGTTGACTAATGAAAATAATTGGACTCTTCCTGAGCCAATTCCTGAAGAAATCCCTGAACCGATTGAGCCAACTCCTAAGCTTATTCCTAAACCCACTCCGAAGAAGAGAGATGTTTTATTTCTCAGTCTTGAAGATATGCAAGAGGCAAAGAAATCAATGAAAGAAAAAGGTATTAAAGCTGAAGATGTTAAGAATTTACATCCTATTGAAGAAATACATGGACTTAATTTACCGCCTGAAGAACCATATTGTCTTGATAACCCGACACGGGTAGTAAAGGTAAATTCTCTCTATAGATATGATAAAGTTGAAATACCCTCTACTAAATTTCATAGCCCATGCTTAGATGAATTTGATAACTTTATGGCTCGACAAGAAAGTTTTAATGCTTATGTTGGTAGAGAGTTAAAGAATAATGCTTTCGAGATAGGACGTGTAAGTGATAATCTGGCTAGAGTGAAAGATGAACTTCACCTCGTTAGCAAATATGCTTCTATGGTTGCTACTCAAGCTGAGCAAGTACTTAAAGCTCAAAATGATTTGCTTGATGAATTAAATAATAAAAATGACTTTGCTGTTAGAGTGGCTACTAGAACTGGTAGAATGACTCAGGAACCTTTGTATCCTAAAGGCCACCCTAAGAGAATCGAGCAAGATTCTCAGAGAAATAATTTAGAGGCACCTAGTTCTTCTAAAAAGAAGAAAAAGAAGAACGATAGAACTTTGCATGCTTCTAGTGAACCTACTATAGACACACCTGAAAATCCCAATGATATTTCTATTTCTGATGCTGAAACTCAATCAGGTGATGAACATGAACCTAGTGATAATGTTAATGATAATGTTCATGTTGATGCTCAACCTAGCAAAAAGAATGATGTAGAGACTGAACCTGCTGTTGATCTTGATAACCCACAATCAAAGAATCAATGTTATGATAAGAGGGATTTTGTTGCTAGGAAGCACGGTAAAGAAAGAGAACCATGGGTTCAGAAACCCATGCCCTTTCCTCCTAAACCATCCAAGTCAAAGGATGATGAGGATTTTGAGCGCTTGCCGAAATCATTAGACCTATTTTCTTACGTATGCGCTTAACTGATATGCTAAAAGTAAATCCTTATGCTAAGTATATGAAGGATATCATCACAAATAAAAGAAAGATACCGGAAGCTGAAATTTCTACCATGCTTGCTAATTACACTTTTAAGGGTGGAATACCAAAGAAACTTGGAGATCCGGGTGTACCAACTATACCATGCTCTATTAAAAGAAATTATGTTAGAACTGCTCTATGTGATCTTGGAGCCGGTGTTAGTGTTATGCCTCTCTCTTTATATCGTAGACTTGAATTGAATAAGTTGACACCTACTGAAATATCTTTCCGAATGGCTGATAAATCAACTGCTATACCTGTCGGTATTTGTGAGGATGTGCCTGTTGTGGTTGCAAATGTCACTATCTTAACGGACTTTGTTATTCTTGATATTCTCGAGGACGATAGTATGTCTATTATCCTTGGTAGACATTTTCTTCATACTGTAGGGGCTGTTATTGATTGCAACAAAGGCAATGTCACTTTTCATGTTAATGGTAATGAGCATATGGTACACTTTCCGTGGAAACAATCTCAAGTTCATAGCATCAATTCTATTGAAAAAGTTCCAACTATCATTTTTGGAGGTTTTGAATTTCCTCTTCCTACTGTCAAGAAAAAGAATGATATTCTTATTGTTGGGGATTTTCATATCCTCGTTGAGGTAACTTAGTGTTACTCGAAATTTCTCCGGTTCCGTGTTATTCGGAATGAGTTTGTTAACAAGACTAGCCTTGTTAGTGGATTCATTTTGATGATCACGAGATGGATGAAACTAGAAGGCACAACCTTCTGTACCCTCTTTTTAGTTTCTGTTATTTAGAATAAATAAAGCAAAATAGTATTATCTGTCTTTTTTCTGAATTATCTGTGCATTAAAAATAGTCCAAAAATAAAAGTGCTCCAAATGCCCTGCAAATTTAGTATGATTTTTTCTAGAATATTTGAGGATTTTAGGTACTGAAATCACTGCAGGAGGGGCAAGCACGAGGCCACGAGAGAGGAGGGCGCCCCCCTATAGGGCGCGCCCCCTGTCTCGTGGGCCCCTGGTGGCTCCCTCCATTTATGCCAGCACCCACACACTTCATCTTCTACCCAAAAAATCCCATCTAGCTCAAGCACGAGTTCTAGCTTGTTTTGCTGCAATTTTCGATCTCTTAGCTCAAAGCTCCATTCACAAAACTGCTTTGGGAGATTGTTGCTTGGTATGTGACTCCTCCATTGGTCCAATTAGTTTTTGTTCTAGTGCTTTATTCATTGCAAATTTTTGTTGCATAGGTGACCATGTTCTTGAGCTTGCATGTTAAATGTTTGAGGTCCCAAGCAATTCCAATGCATGATTATAGGCTCTAAGCACTTGTAGGAGTAGTTGCTACCAATCTTGTTTAGTTTTATTCACTTTTATTTTGAAGTTACTAAAATTTCAGAAAATTTCAGAAAAAGAAATATGCTTAGAAGAATGTACCAAGGTGGTTCCTCGGCAAAGAAAGAGCCAAGGATTGCTATACGTGAGCAAGATGTTAAATTGCCAAGGGACGCAAATGTATGGGCTTGTGAGTGGCCATTCGATGATTTTATGGTCAAAGTAGGCTTCAAGGAGGAATTTGACGCATATGTGTGTAATGCTGAGCTGGAGGACTTCCTACAAGATAAGTGTCCTCAATACTATCAATTGACTGATTCCTTTGTGCAGAGGTTCCAATATAACTGTATGCGTAATTCTCGTAGTGTCATGTTTGATATTTATGATACATCTTATACCATGGATTTAGAGGATTTCACAACTGCTTGCAAACTCCCGCAGTGGGGTAATATTAATGATCCTCACAAATCTGAATTTAGATATTTTCTTGCTAGTATTACCATGGGAGAATCTAGGGACATAGCACAAGCTACCATAGGGAGCATTCATTTTCCTGCTATACATTATTTTGCTCTCTTTATTGGTAGATGCATTAACGGTAAAGACGAAGCATGTCACATGTGTGTTCCTGATCTTTGTGTCCTCAAGAGTGCTGTGCCAGGTTATAAAGGCTATAACTTGGGGGCAATAGTTGCACGTAGGTTGCAGAATAATAGTAGAAGGGGTGATTTATTTGGAGGACTTTATGCAACCTGTGTGGCTAATTTTCTTAATATAGTTCCACGAGAGGGGGATATGATTTTACCTCCTGTTTATCTGGATAAAGAAGCTATGTTCGACCATGATTTTCTTGAGAGGAATGAACAATTCCTCCATTATCGACTAATCTATGACAGGCGCAACGTCGTCCCTGTTACTCTTCCTGCCCCTACCTTTTTTATTATCAGGCAAAAGGAAGATATGTTATCACCAGGGAAGAAGCCGCTGAATACGAGAGGGGAATGGAGGCAGCTCGCCAACACGCTGCTGCTCAGGAGGCTGTTGCCTCTGTATCCCAGTACAACCCCAGTTTCACTTATGGATATCAGCCAGGCGGTCATTGGTACTAGACCAACTTAGGCCAAAAGCCTAAGCTTGGGGGAGTACATATTTCTCACCGACTTTACATTCATGTTCACACACTAGTCGTCGGTGCTCATACTCTTTCATTGTATTATCCATGCTAGTTTAAATTTCTTTTTCTAGTTTTCTTCTTGTGTGTTTGATAAATCTTAAGAAAAACCAAAAAAAATAGTTAGTTTAATTTCCTTGCTTGTAGTAGAATTAAAATGAAAACCCAAAAAGATTTCTAATTCTTCTTCTTACTTGTTGGGAGCTTTCCCGTGTAAATAATTTTTTTCTTTTCTTTCCTTTGGGGGTCGAGAAGACTATATTGAAAATGCTTAGTGGCTCTTATATGCATGATTGTTTATTTAACTTAGATCCCATATTACTTGTCTTCTCTCTTGAGTTGAATGCTTGCAGATTCCAGCTTAGTCCAATGCACGTGCACTCTTATTATTATACACATCATTCGGTCGTGCAAGTGAAAGGCAATAATGACGATATATGATGGACTTATTGGGATGAGAAAAGCTGGTATGAACTCGACCTCTCTTGTTTTTGTAAATATGATGAGTTCATCATTCCTGAGTCAGCTATTATGAAGTAAACATATTTGCAATGACATTTAGAGATTATAGTTGCGTGTGCCATGCTTGATTAGCTATGAGTTATAATGGTTTACCTTGCGTGCCAACATGCTATTACAATGATTATGATGTGGTATGATGGGATGGTATCCTCCTTTGAATGAATTGAGTGACTCGACTTGGCACATGTTCATGCATGTAGTTGAATCAAATCAACATAGCCTTCACGATATTTATGTTCATGGTGGATTATATCCTACTCATGCTTGTACTCGGTGTGAATTAATTTTAATGCATGTTTATGACTGTTGTCGCTCTCTCAGTTGGTTGCTTCCCAGTCTTTTGCTAGCCTTCACCTGTACTAAGCGGGAATACTGCTTGTGCATCCAAACTCCTTAAACCCCAAAGGTGTTCCATATGAGTCCACCATACCTACCTATATGCGGTATTTATCTGCCGCTCCAAGTAAATTTGTATGTGCCAAACTCCAAACCTTCAAATGAAATTCTGTTTTGTATGCTCGAGCAGCTCATGTTACAACTAGGGTTGCCTATATCTTCCATGCTAGGTGGGTTATTCTCAAGAAGAGTGGACTCTGCTCCTCATTCACGAGAAAGGGCCGGTAACCGGGACGCCCAGTCCAATGATCCAAAAAAATCAAAGCAAATCAAAATAATTAAACAAAACTCCCCCAGGGCTGTTGTATGTTGGAGGCACTCGTTGTTTCGAGCAAGCCATGGATTGATGCTTGTTGGTGGTTGGGGGAGTATAAACCTTTACCATTCTGTTTGGGAACTACCTATAGTGCATTTAGTATGGAAGATACAGCCATCTCATAGTTGTTGCGTTGACAGCAAAAGTATGCCGCTCAAAATGTTATTCAATCTCTATTTTGAAATCGAGCTCTGGCACCTCTACAAATCCCTGCTTCCCTCTGCGAAGGGTCTATCTATTTACTTTTATGTTGAGTCATCACCCTTCTTATTAAAGAGCACCCGCTGGAGAGCACACTGTCATTTGCATTCATTATTTTTGGTTTATATTGGGTATGACTTGACTGGATCTGTTTTACCATGAATTACAATGTTTAGTCAGTCCTTGATCTTTAAAGGTGCTCTACATTTATGTTTTGTGTTCTCAGAAAGGGCTAGCGAGATACCATTTTGTTATGTCATGTTATGATTATTTTGAGAAAGTGTTGTCATCCGAGTTTTATTATTATGGCTCGCAAGCTAATTATGTTATTGATATGAGTAATTGTGAGACCTATGTGTTATTGTGGGTATGGTTAGTTCATAATATTTGCTGAAACTTGAATGCTGGCTTTTCATTTTACAACAACAAGAGCAAATAGAGTTTGTAAAAGTTTTTCTTTATCACTTTCAGTTTATCAACTAAATTGCTTGAGGACAAGCAAAGGTTTAAGCTTGGGGGAGTTGATACGTCTCCGACGTATCTACTTCTCCAAACACTTTTGCCCTTGTTTTGGACTCTAACTTGCATGATTTGAATGAAACTAACCCGGACTGACGCTGTTTTCAGCAGAACTGCCATGATGTTGTTTTATGTGTAGAGAAAAAAAGTTCTCGGAATGTCCTAGAAATCCACGGAGGCAATTTTTGGAATTAATAAGAATTTTTGGCAAAAGAATCAAGACCAGGGGGCCCACAGCCTGTCCACGAGATAGGGGGCGTCCCCCCCTAGGGCGCGGCCTCGTATCTCGTGAGCCCCCTGGAGCTCCACCGACCTCAACTCCAACTCCATATATTCCGTTTCGCGGAGACAAAAATCAGAGAGAAAGTTTCATCGCGTTTTACGACACGGAGCCGCCGCCAAGCCCTAATCTCTCTCGGGAGGGCTGATCTAGAGTCCGTTCGGGGCTCCGGAGAGGGGGATTCATCGCCGTCGTCATCATCAACCATCCTCCATCACCAATTTCATGATGCTCACCGCCGTGTGTGAGTAATTCCATCGTAGGCTTGCTGGACGGTGATGGGTTGGATGAGATTTACCATGTAATCAAGTTAGTTTTGTTAGGATTTGATCCCTAGTATCCACTATGTTCTGAGATTTATGTGACTTTGCTATGCTTAATGCTTGTCACTAGGGCTCGAGTCCACTATGTTCTGAGATTGATGTTGCTATGACTTTGCTATGCTTAATGCTTGTCACTAGGGCCCGAGTGCCATGATTTCAGATCTGAACCTATTATGTTTTCATGAATATATGTGTGTTCTTGATCCTATCTTGCAAGTCTATAGTCACCTATTATGTGTTATGATCCGACAACCCCGAAGTGACAATAACCGGGATACTTCTCGATGATGACCGTAGTTTGAGGAGTTCATGTATTCACTATGTGCTAATGCTTTGTTCCGGTTCTCTATTAAAAGGAGGCCTTAATATCCCTTAGTTTCCGCTAGGACCCCGCTGAACACAGGAGGGTAGGACAAAAGATGTCATGCAAGTTCTTTTCCATAAGCACGTATGACTATTTACGGAATACATGCCTACATTACATTGATGAACTGGAGCTAGTTCTATGTCACCCTATGTTATAGCTATTACACGAGGAATCGCATCCGGCATAATTATCCATCACTGATCCATTGCCTACGAGCTTTTAACATATTGTTCTTTGCTTATTTACTTTTCCGTTGCTATTATTACAACTACTACAAAAACCCAAAAACATTTATCTTTACTTT
This sequence comes from Aegilops speltoides, assembly GCA_021437245.1. Taxonomy (NCBI): domain Eukaryota; kingdom Viridiplantae; phylum Streptophyta; class Magnoliopsida; order Poales; family Poaceae; genus Aegilops; species Aegilops speltoides. The sequence goes on along the minus strand of CM038141.1, from coordinate 55,640,397 downwards.
CACTACCGTTACCTATATTATCATACCAGTTTTGCTACTAAACACTTTGCTGCAGATACTAAGTTATCCTGGTGTGGTTGAATTGACAACTCAACTGCTAATCCTCAAGAATATTCTTTGGCTCCCCTTGTGTCGAGTCAATAAATTTGGGTTGAATACTTTACCCTCGAAAGATGTTGCGATCCCCTACACTTGTGGGTTATCAGCTGACTGGCCGTCCTGAAGAGGAGATGTCCGGATCTTCGGGCGATCTGCTACAAGAGCTGTCGCAAATGCACGAGCGAGCTCGGCAGGCGATGCAAAGTGTCGCCAAGGCCTTATGGCCATCCGCCTTCCCTCCAAGAAATATGGAGGAGCTTGTACAGCTATTCAAGGGAGCGCGGCGGCGCTTCCGATTATGGAAGATATCGGCATGTCAGGAAGGTGTGCGAGAGGCCTGGGCCATGGTGAAAACACTGTATACCAAGCTAGATCCTAATCATATGGCCCGGGTCGGACCTTTAGGGTCGGATGGAAGAGAAATTCCGATTAGTTTGGTATATGACCAGGTAAAAGTAGCCGCAAAATATTCTCAACAGGATTGTAAGCTAGACAACCTGTTGGACGGCATAGAAGAGGAAATTTTTGAGTCCAAGTGACTATGTACTTTCCTTGACATATTTGTCTCTAGCCGGATTGTAAAATAATTGTCATGGCAGACCTTTTCGCTTCGACCTCTAGACCAAAGGGTGTGGAGTGTTTCCGAATACCTGAGCGGTAAAATAAACCGGGGTATGTGTGGAAACCGGGCGTAGGGGTCATAGTTGCTTGAACAGACAAGTATCCAGCTAGCTATGTTATATTACATTGTGATTGTAAGAAACATCTTCCAGAGAGAATAGTTCCGTGAAGGGTTCCTTTCCCTTTGTGAGCATGCGTCAACGTGCATGTCCGAACTGTGATTGAAAAATCGCAGCATATGTAACATCTGGGGGTTCATAGTTTACTGAGTAAAAAAACATCTTTAGTCTGCCGACCGAATATTCCCTTAAGATCGCTAGCTTTCGGCTTAACCCAGTCTGAGGTACACATCCGGATGACTCGGCAGTAACAATCACAGAGGTGCTCCCTTTATGCCCTAGTCGAACTAACAGAAATGAAGGGCATAAGCACAGGAGCCAGGCAACCCAGCTTTGGCCAAAACTTAAGTCATATCGATGCATATAATGGCGAAGAAAAGGTACATGCGAGGAAAAGGCACATATGTGGTGAGCTTAATGCTCGGAAAATAATAATAATAATAAGCTTCTGTACAAGAAGCCCCCATGTATAATGGACGTACATATTTGAGGATGTGTATGTCGTAGGTGCACGGTTTAGCCGCACGAAAGCTTTAAGGCTAAACAAAAAAGAAAACGCGAAAAGAGAGGAAAAAGATCATGGAAACAAAAAGGAGAAGGAGACGAACAAGGAATTCGGCGCTAGGCATAGAATCTTTGGAGTCTGGCCGCGTTCCATGGATTCAGCTCTAGGCGATTGTCTGATGCATCACGCAGACGGTACGCTCCTCCAGTGAGAACTTCGTCAATGATGAAGGGACCCTCCCACTTGGGCTTGAGTTTGTCCTTTATCTTCTCCGGCAAGCGTAGAACGAGTTCGCCAACATTATAAGTCTTGGCCCCCACTTCTCTGCTTTGGTATCTGCGGGCCTGTTGTTGATAGAATGCGGAACGAGATTTTGTGACATTGTGCTCCTCCTCCAGGGCATCTAAGCTGTCCTGCCGATCAAGCTCGGCCTCTCTCTCTTCATACATGCGCACTCGAGGTGAGTCATGAATAATGTCGCAGGGTAACACAGCCTCTGCGCTGTACACCATGAAGAAAGGTGTATATCCGGTAGTGCGATTGGGCATGGTCCGCAGCCCCCAGAGTACGGAGTCGAGCTCCTCGACCCAGTGCTTGTCTAATTCTTTCAAAGACCGCACTAGTCTGGGATTAATTCCGCTCATAATAAGACCATTGGCTCATTCAACGTGACCGTTTGTTTGCGGGTGATAGATGGAGGCGTAATCGAGCTTAATGCCTAGATTAGCACACCAGGTTTTCACCTCATGGCCTGTGAAATTAGAGCCGTTATCAGTGATGATGCTGTGTGGAACAACATAACGGTGCACAACACCGGATATGAAGTCTATCACTGGTCCGGCTTCGGCCGTTTTAACTGGTTTAGCCTCTATCCATTTAGTGAATTTATCCACCATGACCAACAGATATTTTTTCTTATGGCTTCCTCCTTTAAGGGGTCCGACCATATCAAGCCCCCAGACCGCGAAAGGCCATGTGGTGGGGATTGTTTGTAGAGCAGTGGGTGGCATATGGCTTTGGTTGGCGAAAAGCTGGAATCCAACGCAACGTTGGACAAGGTCCTGTGCGTCTGCTCGGGCCGCCGACCAATAGAAACCTGTATGGAAGTCCTTGCTTACAAGGGCCCGAGCCGTGGCATGGTGACCACTGAGACAGGCCTGAATTTCAGCCAAGAGCTGCTACCCCTCTTCCTCGGAGATACATCTTTGAAGTCCTCCAGTAGCACTTTTCTTGTCGAGTTCTCCGTTGTGAACCTTGTAGGCTTTCGAGCGCCGGACAATGTGGCGCACCTCATTCTGATCGTCAGGGAGTTCTCGTCTATTAAGGTAGGCCAAGAAGGGTTCGGTCCATGGGGCAATGACTGCCATGATAAGGTGGGCCGACGGTGTTATTTCGGTGGCTGAGCCCCCGATGATATCGATGTGTTGGGAATCTGTGGTTACAGTCAGGTCCGGACTGGTGTTGCCGCTCTTCCCTTGCCACACCACGGATGGCTTGAAGAGCCTTTCAAGAAAGATGTTGGGTGGGACGAGGTCGCGCTTGGCGCCAATGATGGCAAGGACATCCGCCGCGTGATTACTTTCTCGAGCCACATGATGAAACTCGATCCCCTTGAACCGAGCCGACATTTTGAGAACGGCATTACGGTAAGCCGCCATGTTCGGATCTTTGGCATTGAAATCTCCATTTATTTGAGATATTGCGAGGTTTTAATCCCCGCACACTTCCAGGCATTGTATGCCCATGGAGATAGCCATCCGAAGACCATGCAATAAGGCCTCGTATTGGGCTACATTGTTGGAGTCTGTGTATAATATTTGGAGTACGTATTGAACTGTATCTCCAGTGGGGGATGTTAGGACAACGCCCGCTCCTAAGCCCGCCAGCATTTTGGAGCCGTCGAAGTGCATGGCCCAGTTGGAATATGTGTCGTACTCTTTAGGGAGTCCGGCCTCTGTCCATTCGGCGACGAAGTCGGCCAGTACTTGGGATTTAATGGCCCGGCGCGGTCTGTATGTTATGTCGAATGGGAGGAGCTCGATGGCCCATTTTGCAATTTAGCCCGTGGCATCGTGGTTGTTTATTATGTCATTGAGTGGTACTTCGGAGGCCACCATGATTGAGCACTCTTGAAAGTAGTGTCGCAGCTTTCGGGATGCCATGAAGACCGCGTATGCTATTTTTTGGTAATGAGGGTATCGGGATTTGCATGGTGTGAGGATAGTGGATACGTAGTATACCGGCTTCTGAAGCGGGAATTTGTGTCCGTCCTCCTTTTGTTCAATGACGAGCACCGCACTCACAACCTGGTGTGTTGCCGATATGTAGAATAACATGGGTTCGCCGACGTTCGGTGCGGCCAGGATTGGGTTGCTCGCCAAAAGAGCCTTTATTTCTTCCAGTCCGGTTGTTGCCGCGTCCGTCCACTCGAAGTGATCAGTGCGTTGGAGAAGGCAATAAAGTGGCAATGCTTTTTCTCCTAGTCTGGAGATAAAGCGGCTTAAAGCTGCCACACATCCGGCTAGTTTTTGGACTTGTTTAAGGTTGGTTAGTGTAGCCAACTGTGACAAAGCTCGGATTTTAGCAGGGTTCTCCTCAATTCCTCTATTCGAAACAATGAAGCCCAGCAGTTTTCCAGCGGGAACGCCGAAAACACACTTTTACGGATTGAGCTTGATGTCACATGTACGGAGGTTGTCGACTGTGAGACACAGATCATCTATTAATGATTCGACGTGCCTAGTTTTGATGACGACGTCGTCCACATATGCTTCAACTGTTTTGCCGATCTGTTTCTCCAGGCATGTTTGAATCATGCGTTGGTAGGTGGCGTTGGCATTTTTAAGTCCGAAGGGCATAGTGTTGAAGCGGAACGACCCATATGGGGTAATGGATGCTGTTGCGGCTTAGTCGGACTCCTTCATTTTTGATTTGATGGTATCCGTAGTATGCATCGAGAAAACACAGTGAATCCTGTCCGGCTGTAGCATCAATAGTCTGATCGATGCGAGGGAGGGTAAAAGGATCCTTAGGGCAAGCCTTGTTGCGGTCTTTGAAATCGACGCATAGGCGCCAGGATTTATCCTTCTTTGGTACCATCACCAGGTTTGCCAGCCAGTCCGGGTGTTTTATTTCTCTGCTGAATCCGGCCTCGATTAACTTGGCTAGCTCCTCCCCATAGCTTGTCGTTTGGGTTTGAAAAGGCGTTGCAGTGTTTGCTTGACTGGTTTATATCCCTTTAGTATGTTGAGATTGTGTTCAGCCAACCTGCGTGGGATTCCCGGCATATCAGAAGGGTGCCAGGCGAATATGTCCCAGTTCTCACGCAAGAACTCTCGTAGCACGGCATCAACCGTCGGGTCCAGCTGTGCCCCGATGGATGTTATCTTCTTGGGGTCCGTCGGGTGGACTTGAAATTGTAGGATCGGAAGTATGTCTAGAGGGGGGGTGATTAGACTACTTGACAATTTAAAAGTTTAGCCTTTTGATTAGGACAAGTTTTTAGCAAGTCCACAATGATGAGCAAGTCAAGTATCACCCTACACATGCAATTCTAGAGTAATGGCAGCGGAAAGTAAATTGCACATGTAGTAAATAGAGGTGGAGAAGAGCAAACGCAATTTGGAGACACGGAGATTTTTCTCGTGGTTCCGATAGGTGGTGCTATTGTCAATCCACGTTGATGGAGACTTCAACCCACGGAGGGTAACGGCTGCGAGAGTCCACGGAGGGCTCCACCCACGAAGGGTCCACGAAGAAGCAACCTTGTCTATGCCATCATGGCCTACTTCCACGGAGGACTAGCCTTACTGGGGTAGATCTTCACGAGTAGGCGATCTCCTTGCCCTTACAAACTTCTTGGTTCAACTCCACATCTTGACGGAGGCTCCCAAGCGACACCTAACCAATCTAGGAGGCACCACCCTCCAAAAGGTAATAGATGGTGTTGGTGATGATGAACTCCTTGCTCTTGTGCTTCAAATGATAATCTCCCCAACACTCAACTCTCCTCACTGATTTGGCTGTGGTGGAAGAAAGGATTGAGTGGAAAGCAACTTGGGAAGGCTAGAAATCAAGTTTCATATGGTGGGAGTGGAGCAACTTGATCTCAACACAAGGGTAGGTAGTTTTCTTCTCAGAAATGTAAGGTAGGAGTGGTAGTTCTTTCTGATGGCTCTCTCCACGAATGAAGAGGAGGTGGAGGGGTATTTATAGCCTCCACACAAAATCCAACCGTTACACACATTTGAGCAATCTCGGTCAGACCGAAGTGTACAACTCGGTGAGACCGAAAGTTCAAATCTTGTGAACGTTGGGATTTTCGGTGGGACCGAAAATACAATCTCGGTGTGTCCGATTCTTCCAAAGACTAGGGTTTGCCAATCTCGGTGGGACCGACTTTCTCATCTCGGTGACACCGATTTGAGTACAGAAGGTTACAGAAGGTTGGCAACACCAATTTCGGTAAGACCGAGTTTGGAATCGGAAAATCCGAGATTTCTAGGGTTTGGGTATATGGCTGAGGTGGTTCATCTCGGTGTGACTGAGTTTATGGAATCGGTGGGACCGAGATTACTTATGAGTATATGTTGGAATGAAAGATTGCTGATAGTTTGAGAGATAAATCACTAAGCACTTTGAGCAACCAGATCATCATCATAACCTCATCCCCTTTTAATAGTATTGGCTTTCCTATGGACTCAATGTGATCTTGGATCACTAAACCAAAAATGGAGTCTTGAGCTTTTGCCAATGTTTTCCTTAGCATTTCGAGGGGTCCACATCATCAGTCATTGCCATACCCATATCACTGAACTTTCTGAAATATTCTCAAGAAACAATTAGTTCAATGATATATATGTTGTTATTAATTACCAAAACCACCCGGGGATTAGTTGCACTTTCAATCTCCCCCTTTTTGGTAATTGATGACAACATATAGATCAAAGCTTCGACAAGAGATATAATCAAAGAATAATATCGTCGCTTTGAGAAGTATGTGATAAGCAAGAGCTCCCCCTAAATTTGTGCATTATTTGAGATTTGCGTTTGAATGCAAATGCACAATCGATTAGGATCATGGGTCACTCTTCCATGTCACATACATCTTGGTGGAGCGCACAAAATGATAAGAATGAATGGCATGCACCCAATCACCAAGACATGAGTAAATGATCATACAAGATATGGATAGAATATGATAAGCATTAAGCACACATTAAGCATAGTATGATCAAGCACTCATCAAAGATAGAGCAAACGTAGTATCAAACACATGAAATGTCTCGGAAAACTCAAAAGTATCTCAAGGAAAACCGCAAACGAAAGAGCAAAAGCGAGCACTCTCTCTCTCGAAGTCCTATGATCTATACAATTTCTCCCCTTTGGCAACAAGTTACCAAAAGTTCGAAAGGTATAGAGCTAAACGTCACTATGGACTCTGCCGGCGGCTCTGCTCGCGTTGATGGAGTGGAGATAGCTGCATCTGCAAAGGCTTCGCTGAAGTCTGTGGAGCCGGAGGAGTGGACACCGGAGCCGGAGCTGGAACCGATGGAGCTGTGGGAGGTGCTGATGTAGTAGCCACAGGGTCTGCCTTTGGAATAGCAATGATCTGGGCTTTGTGGGCACTGGAGCAGGCTGCTCGTAGTCATCCTCGACAAGGTCATCCTGCATCTCCTTCATGAGCTCTGCCTTCTCCCTCTTCGCTTCCTCGATGTCTGCCTCAAGCTTGTTGACGGTGACCTGCACTTCAGTCAGCTTGACATCCAGAGCATGGAACTTGTCTTCAACTATCCTCTCAAGACTCTCCTGAGACTGCACTATGCTGGCCAGGCGTAGTTCAATCCTCTGGGTAGCTTCAAGAAGTTGTTCTCCAACGCTCTTGGGCTTTGCTGCTGCTTCCTTCTCAGCTTTAGCTTGTTTAGCAGCTTTAGACTTAGCGTGTCCTTCAACAGATGTGGGAGCATCCTCAGTCATCACAACTTCATTATCTTCATGTTCAGGCTGCAGTGGCAAGTGGGGTCTATCCAACAAGTAGGTGCCCGTGCCAAACTTGGCATTGATGAGCATCTGAATGTGCGAGGCAAACCCACATGACCTCTTCAGTCTGCTTGTCCTCTTGATAGTCTCTACTATCGTGTCCATCACCTTAAAGGGTGTCTTCGATCCGAATATGCAGCATGTTGATAGAATAGCCTCTTATCATGCGATGGTCTCTGACTTGGGCATCAAAGTATGCCTCAGAATGGTGTTAGTGGTTGGGAGACCTGCCTGAAGATGATACACTGATCCAAGCTTCCATATCTCAACATCCTTGTCTGGTACCTCATTGTACATGTTCTTCATTGACTCATGATTCTTTTTGGGGATTCCATAGACATCTACATCATCATCTCTTGATACTGGAGCATTCAGTAGTTCAGCCCACTCTTCAACTGTCGAAGAGAATCTCTGGCCTTCAGTCATCCACACAATTCTGCCATCTGGATAGAAATGTGTTGTGGCATAGAACTGCATGATCATCTCATCATTCCAAGTAGTCAGCTTCTGACCAACGAACTCAGCAACTCCACATGCAGTGAAGCTCTCATGCACATGTGGGAAGTAGTCTCTGTGCTCTTCACTGTCAATGTATTTCCAGTCAACATATCTAGTGTCAGCAACAATTGGCTTCTTGTCCATGAGCACTGTTTCATAGAAATCTTGTTGCTCTCTGGTGTGGAACCTTGAGTCAACAGCTGTCCTTCTCCTGGTGGCATATGGATCAACTTGCCTCCATAGCCTGAGACCTTTGTCCTTCCTTTCCTTCATATTTTCAGCTCTAGGATGAGCATCATTGTGGACTGGCAGTTTCTGTCTGAGCTTTAGCAACACATGTGCCTCTTCATCTGATTCAGCTGGTGGCACATTGTCCTTCTTCTTCTCTGAAGCTGGAATATTTCTCACTGTTTTCTTTGGCTTGGCAGCAGGTTTGGCTTGAGCTGCCTTTGCTGGAGCTGATGGCTTAGATTTAGTGGGTGCTCCTGCCCTGATGGCATCTCCCATCAACTTAGGCTTCTGAGGAGGCTGGGGTGCTTCCTCATCAGAATCATCATCAGCTTCATCATGAACTATTCTCTTCCTCTTGGAAGTTTTCTTTACATTGCTCAAGGTTTCTTCTTCCATGCTCAGCTTCTTTGCAACTGTGGACTTTTTCACCTTGCTGGTGCCTTTCTTGGTATGTTGCCCTTGATAGTCTTTGGCAACCACTTTCCTCTTAGGCTTGGATGTAATCTCCTCCTCAGCAACAAAGTCAGAGTCCTCCTCATCAGAATTCCTCTTCTTCCTGGCCCTGGTGGCAGCAGGAGGCAAACCACTTGGGGTGCTTCTCTCTCCATCATCGTAAAAACTGCTTGCTTCGGACTTGTGACTCTCGAATTGCAACCGGTGATTCAGACTGTTCGCTGTCACTTGCATCGAGATATGACCGACAACCCGTGAATAGAATAGGTATAGGCGAATAGAAGAGTTATCACAAACTGCAGAAGATTTTGCAAAATGAATGAGTTCAAACTTCAGTTTTAGGTTTTCACTGTAATACATTTCGTCGTACCGAGTCTAAAATTCGTGAATCCAAGTGTCTAAACAGAACCATTCACACCACTTTCGGTTGGACCGAAATGGGTTTCGGTCTAGCCGAGAGCACTAGGGTTTCACTAAATCCTCATTTCGGTCTTGCCGATTTGCACAACTTCGGTTGAACCGAAAAGTGCGATCAATGGCGGAGGCCAAATCGGTCAGTCCGAGAATGTAGAATCGGTCACACCGAGATGTGTTCAGCGGAAACCTAACCCTAAAATTTTTACTCGAATTTCGTTCTAAGAACTAATCTGCTGAAAGGAAGATTTCAAACTTGGCAAGAAACTAGGCAAAACCTATCGTGCATTGAATCAGAGGTTGAAGCACGAGAGGGATCGAAACTCACCCAACTAGGTGGAGTTTCACGACGGCGGCAACGGTGCGGTGAGATTGACCGCCGACGGCGATGGAGACCAGCGGCGGGCGCGACAGCGACGCGGAGACGATCCGGAGACCACGGCGACGGCAGCTAAGGGTTTGAGGGCGAGACGTTTTGAAGGAATAATCAACGCGCGCTGCCCTCGGGTATATATACCCTTCAGCTGTCGGTGGGACCGAGTTGGAAAACTCGGTGGCACCGAGATGGTTAATCGCAAGCGATTACTCACTTGATCACGCCGAAATTTGCAACTCGGTTTCACCGAGGTGAAAACCTAGATCAATCCAAGTGATTTCGGTCTGTCCAATTTGAGTATATTGGTTTGACCGAAAGTACTTAGAAGGTTTTGGAATTTAAGCTTTTGACGGATCGGTGGCTCCGAGTGCTCCTCACTCGGTCTGTCCGAAAAAGACTTGATCAAAGTTTGTGATATAAGCATGAATAGAGTTTGAGACAAGAAAGCATAGATAGCTAGGGGAGGAACTTAGGCATTCTTGTCCATCCATTTGGTCAAAAAGAAAAATCCAAAAGACCAAAGCAACAAGTGGATGTCCTCGAATGGATAAAATCATGCATCCAACATGCTCACACAATAAGATAGCAAATGAAATATGTGTCAAACATGCACAAACAAAACACTAGCAACTAGCACACAATTTGGCGATGACTAGCTCATCTATATATGAGTATATTGACTTAGGAGTCAAATGAGAACACTTGATCATAGGTCATACTCATCGTTTAAGCACAAGTGGGGTTACCACTTTTACATAAAGCATTAATGTGTTCACATCATTTGAAGATGCTTTAGCTCAATTCTTAAGAGCAAAGCTCCCCCTTGATGTGAGAACCCCTTTTAAAGGGTCAAACTAACCTTGGGTTGTCGTTGAAGACTTCATGTAGATGTTGAAGATGTGGATGCTCAATGTTGATGAAGATCACCAAGAGTTGGGAGCAATCCTTTGGATTCGGGCACTTTCAATACCTACATGGGTTAGTCCCACAAGGAACAAACAAGGATATCCATGGACATAGATTGAGGTACACGATAGATGATGTCCATGAAAGCAATGATTACCTTGTCCCTTGACTTACTAACATGAGGGTTTGTGACTCCATGAACTAGTGCAAGAAGTGGAAGTTGATTGCACAAGTTCTTGCCAAAATGAATGTGAGTGAAGTACGTTGGCGGAGTCACCCTCAAGAACTCTCTAGTTCTTCTTCTTCGGGATCCACATCATCTTGATGGGAATCCTTGGGGTAGTAGTTGAGCTTGTCGAAGTAGAACTTGAAGTTTCCTTGGGAACCCACTTGACCATGGCCTTGGGTGCTTCAATGAATGCATCAATCTCCTCTTCAAGCTTGTCCTTGCCTTTTAGCTTGTGGTCTTGTGGTGGAAGGTCATCTTGAGCTTGTTCCACATTGGAAGAAGTAGGATCATACTTCTTCTTTTGAGAAATAAACTTTGGAGTGGGATATTGACCTTCTTCCCATTCAACACCCTCGGCGTTGAACTTTCGCTCAAAACCAATTCCTTGATTCTTCCGGTGTCTTCCTTGCTTGCGAACAATTTCCTCAAAGTTCTTGCTTCCGTCAAGGCTCTTGTAGACACCTTTCTCTATAATCCCTTTCAATAAACTATTTTCTTGCTCAAGTGAAACTTGGCTTGAAACATTGTTAGTGGAATCAAGAGAATTACTAGAAGTAACAACATTTGATTTAGCATGATTATTGTTACTACTAGATGAAGAATTTTTCTTATGCTTGTCATGCTTAGTTTTAATAGGTGGCAAGAAATTAGACAAGAGAAGTCGTTTGGCAAGATATGAAGAACTCTTCTTTCGAAGATCGTCATTGATAGCTTTTAGAAACTCATGTTCTTGCTCTAGATTGAGCTTCTCGAAGCGTAGCTTCTCATGAGATCTTAGGAGCTCTCTATGATCTTCTTGAGTTGTTTCAAGAGCAAACTTAAGAGTGTTTAGTTCTTTAGTTAGACGCTCAATCTCCTTCATAGCATTGTCATTCGACTCTTCTCGACTATAAAGACTACTAGCATGTTCATCATTACTAAGCTCACTAGATTTGTCATGTAAAAGCTCATCTTCACCAAGCAAGTCATCTTCATCACTATCAAAGTCAATAAATTCAGGGTGTGATACCTTGGGGCCTTTTGCCATGAAGCATCTTCCAATTCCCTCATTTGGAGAATCAAATAAGTCATAGGAGTTGGAGTTGGAGGATACGAGAGCAAGACCGGCAACACCTTCATATTGATCAGATTCGAGTTGGAGTGATAGCTTCTTTCGGAGTGATTGTCGGAGTCGGAGCGGAGACCCATTCACCAACATGAGCTTGATGTTTTCTTCTTGTGTAGCTCCTTGATGACTTGTCTTTCCTTTCCGAATCCTTGCTTCTCCGAGAGGATCTTCGCTCATAACGATCATCTCTACTCCTTCTCTCTTTCGAGGTGACTCTTCTCTTGAGCTTCTTCTTCTTGGAGATTCTTCTCTTCTCTTGTGGGAGTCGAACACTCATTTGAGTAGTGTCCGGTCTTCCACAATTGTAGCAGATTTCAATCACGACTAGAAGATCTCTTTTCATCATATGATCTAGACTTTGAGCTTCTTTCCTTGCTTCTACTCTTGTAGAATTTGTTGAAGTTCTTCACCATTAGGCTTATCTCTTCATTGGAAACTAGCTTGTCACTTGAGGTTGTGGGAGCTTCAACTGTAGCTTTGTAAGCACCACTTGACTTGTTGTGAAGCTCTTCTTTATCTTTAAGTGTCATCTCATGAGCAACAATTCTTCCAATGACTTCGTAGGCTTGAGATTCTTGTAGTTTGGCATCATTTGGATCAAAGTGCACACGGTGTCATACTTTCCATCCAAAGCTCGAGAATCTTCTTGATGATGAATCGGTCGGTCATTTCTTCGCTTCCTAAGCCGGCAATCTCATTGGTGATGAGAGCAAGCCTAGAGTACATTTCAGCGACTCCTTCACCTTCCTTCATCTTGAACTTGTCAAGTTGACCTTGAAGAACATCTAGCTTTGATTCCTTCACGGACTCGGTACCTTCGTGCATTTCACCAAAGTATCCCAAATCTCTTTTGCATTCTCAAGACGGCTGATCTTGTTGAACTCCTCGGGACACAAAGCATTGAAGAGAATGTCACAAGCTTGAGCATTGTTCGTAACATCCGCAACTCATCCGCAGTAGCTTCGCGATCCGAACTTTTCCTTCCTCAAGAACTCACCTTGCAAGCCAACACAAATAATGCCCCATGCGGCAGGGTTATGTCCAAGAATATGCATTTTCATTTTGTGCTTCCAACTAGCAAAATTTGAACCATCAAAGTAAGGACCTCTACGAAAATTACCCTCACTAGACGCCATACTCTCCTAGGTTGTGAAACCAAGCTTATGGAGTCCAATGCAATGGAAACCAATCCAATGGAGACCATTGCTCTGATACCACTTGTAGGATCGGAAGTATGTCTAGAGGGGGGGTGATTAGACTACTTGACAATTTAAAAGTTTAGCCCTTTGATTAGGACAAGTTTTTAGCAAGTTCACAATGATGAGCAAGTCAAGTATCACCCTACACATGCAATTCTAGAGTAATGGCAGCGGAAAGTAAATTGCACATGTAGTAAATAGAGGTGGAGAAGAGCAAACGCAATTTGGAGACACGGAGATTTTTCTCGTGGTTCCGATAGGTGGTGCTATCGTCAATCCACGTTGATGGAGACTTCAACCCACGGAGGGTAACGGCTGCGAGAGTCCACGGAGGGCTCCACCCACGAAGGGTCCACGAAGAAGCAACCTTGTCTATGCCATCATGGCTCGTCCCACGGAGGACTAGCCTTACTCGGGGTAGATCTTCACGAAGTAGGCGATCTCCTTGCCCTTACAAACTTCTTGGTTCAACTCCACATCTTGACGGAGGCTCCCAAGCGACACCTAACCAATCTAGGAGGCACCACCCTCCAAAAGGTAATAGATGGTGTTGGTGATGATGAACTCCTTGCTCTTGTGCTTCAAATGATAATCTCCCCAACACTCAACTCTCCTCACTGATTTGGCTGTGGTGGAAGAAAGGATTGAGTGGAAAGCAACTTGGGAAGGCTAGAAATCAAGTTTCATATGGTGGGAGTGGAGCAACTTGACACAAGGGTAGGTAGTTTTCTTCTCAGAAATGTAAGGTAGGAGTGGTAGTTCTTTCTGATGGCTCTCTCCACGAATGAAGAGGAGGTGGAGGGGTATTTATAGCCTCCACACAAAATCCAACCGTTACACACATTTGAGCAATCTCGGTCAGACCGAAGTTGACAACTCGGTGAGACCGAAAGTTCAAATCTTGTGAACATTGGGATTTTCGGTGGGACCGAAAATACAATCTCGGTGTGTCCGATTCTTCCAAAGACTAGGGTTTGCCAATCTCGGTGGGACCGACTTTCTCATCTCGGTGACACCGATTTGAGTACAGAAGGTTACAGAAGGTTGGCAACACCAATTTCGGTAAGACCGAGTTTGGAATCGGAAAATCCGAGATTTCTAGGGTTTGGGTATTATGGCTGAGGTGGTTCATCTCGGTGTGACTGAGTTTATGGAATCGGTGGGACCGAGATTACTTATGAGTATATGTTGGAATGAAAGATTGCTGATAGTTTGAGAGATAAATCACTAAGCACTTTGAGCAACCAGATCATCATCATAACCTCATCCCCTTTTAATAGTATTGGCTTTCCTATGGACTCAATGTGATCTTGGATCACTAAACCAAAAATGGAGTCTTGAGCTTTTGCCAATGTTTTCCTTAGCATTTTGAGGGGTCCACATCATCAGTCATTGCCATACCCATATCACTGAACTTTCTGAAATATTCTCAAGAAACAATTAGTTCAATGATATATATGTTGTTATTAATTACCAAAACCACCCGGGGATTAGTTGCACTTTCAGAAATTTGACTATTTCATCTGCTGATTTAAAGGAGGTGGATTTGGGTCGCTTGTCCAGGATCACGTCGTCCCTATCCACCTAGAGCACAGTGCGGTTAACTCTTCGGCCGCGAGGGCTTCAGATAATGCCTCGAGGGACAGGGTTGCGGTTTTGTTTTTGGCACGGAGTGATATGTCCGGATCACTGGCAAGAGTGATAATACCATTGGGCCCGAGCATCTTGAGCTTCATGTACCCGTAATGAGGTATAGCTTGGAAGCGTGTAAATGCATCTCGCCCTAATAAGGCGTGATATCCACTGTTGAAAGGGGCCACTTGGAAGGTTATCTCTTCGGACCGATAATTCTCTGGCGTGCCGAATACCACGTCGAGTGTGATTTTTCCCGCGCATCGCGCCTCCCGACTGGGAATGATTCCTCGTAAGGTTGTGCTACTTTGCTCAATGCGGCTCCTGTCTATTTCCATTTTGTTGAGAGTTTCCTCGTAAATGAGGTTTAGTCCGCTACCGCCGTCCATGAGCACTTTGGTCAGTCAAAACCCGTCCACGATCCGATTGAGGACCAAGGCGGCCGGTGCCTGGACTGTCCTGAATTTTGGTTCGTCACCGGCATTGTAAGTTATGGCCGTGTCGTTCCAGGGGTTTATTACTGCGACTTCGCAGACTTCAGCGAGGCCGTGGAGTGCCCTTTTGCGCCTATTGTTTGAGGCGAAAGTCTCTAAGACCGTCAATACTCTGAGGTCGTCGTCTTTCATGGGGTGTTGCTCTGCGGTATTTTTGGTGAGGAGATCCTCGCCGCTCTTGGCCACTTGCCGGAGTATCCAACATGCTCTAAGGATGTGGGTTGGTATGGTATCAGGTGTTGTGTGTATTTTGCATGCCCTATCGAGCCATCCCTCTAGAACAGTTCTGCGCCCCATAATGGGCTTCGATTTCTTTACTATTGGATCGGGCGACCGACGAGGGTGCATCCTTTTTGCCTAGATGAGGGGTTGAGTGGGAGCCGGTCACTCCCAAGGAGCTGCCTGAGTTTTCCAGGCGCTTTCCATTGCGCAGTACTTCTGTACTATTGTTGCCAAGACAACGAAGTGTAATACGCGATGGTGGTTACTGGCATTAAGGATTCCCTCGTCCGTGCAATTGTCGCAGAATAACGAGATCATGTCTTCATCGCGGCAGTCTTTGATCTTGTCTTTGACAAGGAGGAATCTGGCCCAAAAGTGATGGACCATTTCTTGAGACTGTTGTCGTATGTGCATAAGATCGTGTGTATCTGGGTGGGTGGGTGGATTTAAGTCCGAACCCTGACCCAATTTGTGATCCGGAGTTTGAGAAACTTCCGAGCTTAACAGTTCGGGCTCCGGGATATCAACCAATTTTTCAGGTCCACCGTCCGACTCTAGGTTCGGAGAACGGGGCATGTCCTTCCGTGGATGGGTATCCGGTTCTTTGAGCTCGGAAATCTGAACATACTTCATCCTCAATATAGAGGAGGAGTTGTTGTATTGCTCCTCCACTACCGCTATCTGATGGGTGATCGGCGGAGATTTCATTTCTCTCTGATCGGGTTTAAGCCCAATCCGTTCATAGTTTTTAGCGACCCCCAAAGCGGCGATGCGATCCAGGAGTTTGTTTAAAGATGACAACTCTGTCGAATCCATCCGTTTGGAGTATTCGGAGTCGACACGGAGGCGATTTTCGATGACCCAAGAAGTCATCGCCGGCCTAACGGCTGAACGGGCGGTCATGGTGAAGCCGCCCAGCCGGAGAGTTTAGCCTGAGGCCAGGGCTTCTCCAGAGGTGATATTGTCCTTGATAACAAGGCAGGCCATTAATCCTGTCTTCGACCTCACAGCGGAACTCTCAATGAAAGCACCAATGTCGGTTTCAAAACCGGCGGATCTCGGGTAGGGGGTCCCGAACTGTGCGTCTAAGGTCGATGGTAATAGGAGACGGGGGACACGATGTTTACCCAGGTTCGGGCCCTCTCTATGGAGGTAATACCCTACTTCCTACTTGATTGATCTTGATGAATATGAGTATTACAAGAGTTGATCTACCACGAGATCGTAATGGCTAAAACCCTAGAAGTCTAGCATGTATGATTATGATTGCCTCTAGGGACTAAGCCCTCCGGTTTATATAGACACCGGAGGGGAACAGGGTTGTCCAAACTTGGTTATAGAGAAAGGAATCTACATATCCGAACGGCAAGCTTGCCATCCATGCAAAGGGGAGTCCCATCTGGACACAGGTGAGAGTCTTCGGTCTTGTATCTTCACAGCCCATTAGTCCGGCCCATGTCAATAGGCCGTACGCCCGAGGACCCCTTAATCCAGGACTCCCTCAGTTTGTGTAGATGATGTTGATTCATGAAGTACGTTACAACAAATTGCAATCATGTAGTTTCTGATTTTTGGCCACGTCGAGGCTCATCTGCAGAAATTGAAGGATATGGATGGCATGTGCTCCATTAAGCAGGGCACTTTTAAGTTACTTTCTATAGGATGATCATTCCCAATATCTAGTCTTTGCTGCTCTGTTCCAATCAAGAACGAATCTGTTTGCTTGTCAGTGAAAAAATCATTGCTTAGCTCAAGTTTAAATATGTTCCTCAATATAAGGAATCAAACTTCTAGATTGGCTATATCCAACAGTCAGTTGACGTTTGTTGTTGGTTACCCATCAGAAAATAGGATCTAGCTTCAGTTAAGTTAACCATCAATTTGTTTCAGGGTTAGTCTATTCTTATCCCATGTTAAGAGGAAATTTGTACTATAAATTAAGTGACACCATGAAATAATCTAGATCAAGATAACAAACAAGAATTACAAGTTTGATAACGCATGGGGGATCAGAAGTACAAATGTTGTAAATGAATGATTGCTTTGTCATGTGGGTTATACTGCAATCAATACCAATTTGTGAGACAACAACCAGGAGCATACCTATTTTCGTACTGGTTTATTATTTGATCCCTTAACTCTAGATAAATTATGTGGATTATTTGAGGAAATAAACATTTCAACAGTTTAGTTAATATTAAATTCATTTCGGTGGCTTTGTTAATAAAGAAGCGGTTACCCATTCTACTTCTGTCTAAGCTGAGTATGTGCTTTGAAATATTTCTGTAATGAAAAGCACCAGAATGTTTCTTAAAAGTCATCCTATATATATTATGACATATGGCATATTCTATTCTTAAGTAAACTGATGACCCACAAGTATATGGGGTCAATTTTAGCTCTTTTCGATAACTAAGAGTGTCGAACCCAACGAGGAGGAGAAGGAAATGAAAAGTGGTTTTCAGCAAGGTAATGTCTGCAAGTGCTAAAATTGTAAGTTGCGGAGTAGTTTGGTAGCAAGATAATTTGTAAGGAGTGAGTAACAATAGTAGTAACAAAAGTTCAGCAAGGTAGCCCAATCCTTTTGAGGCAAAAGACAGGCCAAAACGGTTTCTTATGATAAGCAAAGTGTTCTTGAGGGTACACGTGAATTTCATCTAGTTACTTTCATCATGTTGGTTTAATTTGTGTTTGCTACTTTGATAATTTGATATGTGGGTGGACCGGTGCTTATGTGTTGTTCTTACATGAACAAACCTCCTACTTATGATTAACCCTCCCGCAAGCATCCGCAACTATGATAAAAGTATCAAGAATAAATTCTAACCATAGCATTAAACTATAGGATCCAATCGGTCCCTTACGGAATAGTGCATAAACTGGGGTTTAAGTTTCTGTCACTCTCGCAACCCACCATGAATTTACTACTCCACAATGCATTCCCTTAGGCCCAAATATGGTGAAGTGTCATGTAGTCGATGTTCACATGACACCACTAAGAGAATGGCAACATCCATACCATCAAAATATCGAACACATATCAAGTTCACATGATTACTTGCAACATGATTTCTCCCGTGACCTCAAGAACAAAAGTAACTACTCACAAACGATAAACATGCTCAAGATCAGAGGGGTATTGAATAGCATAATGGATATGAACATATAATATTCCACCAAATAAACCATATAGTAATCAACAACAAGATGTAATCAACACTACTAGTCACCCACAGGCACCAATCTATAGTTTTGATACAAAGATTGAACGCAAGAGATGAACTAGAGTTTGAGAGGAGTTGGTGATGTGAAGATGTTCATGAAGATGGCCCTCCCCAAGATGGGAGAGTTGTTGGTGATGATGATGACGATGATTTCCCCCTCCGGGAGGGAAATTCCCCCGGCAGAACCTCTCCGCCGGAGAGCAAAAGTGCTCCTGCCCAAATTCCACCTCGAGACGGCGGCGCTTCGTCCCGAATGTCCTCCTTTTATTTTTTCTAGGTCAAAACTATTTATATACAAGAAGATGGACACCGGAGGTGGGCCGAGGAGGGCACAACTCACCAGGGCGCGCCTGGGCTCCCTGGCGCGCCCAGGTGGGTTGTGCCCACCTTGTGGGCCCCCTCTGATAGTTATTTTCTCCAATATTCCTTAAATATTCCATAAAAATTCTCCGTGAAGGCTCAGCTTGTTTGGAGTTGTGCGGAATAGGTAGCCTGACGTAGCTTTTTTTAGGTCCAGATTTCCAGCTGCCAGAATTCTCCCTCTTGGTGTGTACCTTGCAAATTATGAGAGAAAAGGCATTAGAATTACTCCAAAAAGCATTATTGTGGATAAAAACATTGTAAATAATAGTAAGAAAACGTGATGCATAATGGACGTATCAACTCCCCCAAACTTAGACCTCGCTTGTCCTCAAGCGAAAACTGAAATCAAAAACATGTCCACATGCTTTGAGAGAGTGATGTCGATAAAAACAAAAATACAGACATAGAAGCATCATGTTGATTATTATAAAGCAACAAAATTGAACATAGGACTTTTATCATCTAACTTGCATCATATACTTCCCATCAATAAGTAATAGTTCATCACATAATTGAAGTATAAAGCAAAAACTCTATTAAAAACCAACAAACTATGTTCTCAGTCAAATTTGCAACTACAATTCATCACCTTTTCAGGAGAGTCACGTGTCGGAGCCTTCTAGCAAGTCCACATACTCAACCATCATATAGTCTTCTATGATTGCTAACACTTCCCTCGTACTCATGAGTAAAGCCTTTCAACCGGACACCCAGAAAGATAGGGGCTCATAGTGTTGGGGAACGCGGTAATTTCAAAAAAATTCCTACGATCATGGAAGATCTATCTATGTGATGCATAGCAACGAGAGGGGAGAGTGTGTCCAGGTACCCTCATAGACGAAAGATGAAGCGTTATGACAATGCGGTTGATGTAGTCGTACGTCTTCACGATTCGACCGATCCAAGTACCGAACGTACGGCACCTCCGCGTTCAGCACACGTTCAGCTCGATGACGTCCCTCGTACTCTTGATCCAGTTGAGGCTGAGGGTGAGTTCTGTCAGCACGACGGCCTGGTGACGGTGATGATGAAGTTGCCGACGCAGGGCTTCACCTAAGCACTACAATGATATGACTGAGGTGAGTAACTGTGGAGGGGGGCACCGCACACGGCTAAACAATGTCAACTTGTGTGTATATATGATGCCCCATGGCCACATATATAAAGGATGGAGGGAGGAGGAGGCCGACCCTCATAGGGCACGCCCGAAGTGTGGAGTCCTGCTAGGACTCCCTAGTCCTAGTAGGATCCCACCTCCCACATGGAATAGGAAAAGGGGAAGGGAGAAGGAGAAGGAAGGAAGGGGGTGCCCCCTTCCCTAGTCCAATTCGGACCAGTCCATGGGGAAGGGGCGTGGCCACCCTTGAGGCCTTTCTCTCCTTTCTTGTATGGCCCATTAAGGCCCACTACGAATTCCCGTAAACTCTCCGGTACTCCGAAAAATACACGAATCACTTGGAACCTTTTTGATGTCTGAATATAGCCTTCCAATATATCGATCTTTACGTCTCGACCATTTTGAAACTCCTCATCATGTCCATGATCTTATCCGGGACTCTGAACAATCTTCCGTCATCAAATCACATAACTCTATAATACAAATTGTCATCAAACGTTAAGCATGCGGACCCTACGGGTTCAAGAACTATGTAGACATGACCGAGGCACATCTCCGGTCAATAACCAATAGCGGAACCTGGATGCTCATATTGGCTCCTAGATATTCTACGAAGATCTTTATCAGTCAAACCGCATAACAATATACGTTGTTCCCTTTGTCATCAGTATGTTACTTGCCTCAGATTCCATCGTCGGTATCATCATACCTAGTTCAATCTCGTTACCGGCAAGTCTCTTTACTCGTTCTGTAATACTTCATCCCGCAACTAACTCATTAGTCACAATGCTTGCAAGGCTTATAGTGATGAGTATTACCGAGAGGGCCCAGAGATACCTCTCCGAAACACAGAGTGACAAATCCTAATCTCGATCTATGCCAACCCAACAAACACCTTCGGAGACACCTGTAGAGCACCTTTATAATCACCCATTTATGTTGTGACATTTGGTAGCACACAAAGTGTTCCTTCGGTATTCGGGAGTTGCATAATCTCACAGTTTGAGGAACATGTACAAGTCATGAAGAGAGCAGTAGCAATGAAACTGTAACGATCATAATGTTAAGCTAATGGATGGGTCATGTGTTGGGGAACGTAGTAATTTCAAAAAATTTCCTACACACACACAAGATCATGGTGATGCATAGCAAGGAGAGGGGAGAGTGTTGTCCACGTATCCTCGTAGACCGAAAGCGGAAGCGTTAGAACAACGCGGTTGATGTAGTCGTACGTATTCACAGCCCGACCGATTAAGCACCGAAACTACGGCACCTCCGATTTCTGGCACATGTTCGGCTTGATGACGTCCCTCGAACTCTGATCCAGCCGAGTGTCGAGGGAGAGTTACGTCAGCACGACGGCGTGGTGACGATCTTGATGTTCTACCATCGCAGGGCTTCGCCTAAGCACCGCTACAATATTATCGAGGAGGACTATGGTGGAGGGGGGCACCGCACACGGCTAAGAGATCAAGAGATCAATTGTTGTGTCTAGAGGTGCCCCCTTGCCCCCGTATATAAAGGAGCAAGGGGGGAGGGGCGGCCGGCCTAGGAGGGGGCGCGCCATGGGGAGTCCTACTCCCACCAAGAGTAGGACTCCCTCCTTCCTTGTTGGACTAGTAGAATGGGGAAGGAAAGGGAGAGGAGGAGAAGGAAAGAGGGGGGCCAGCCCCCCTTGCCCTAAACCAATTCGGTTTGGGCCTTGGGGGGCGCCCCACACTCCCCTTGCTGCCCTCTATTTCCACTAAGGCCCATGTAGGCCCATTAAGCCCCCGGGGGGTTCCGGTAACCCCCCGGTACTCTGGTAAAATCCCGATTTCACCCGGAACACTTCCGACATCCAAATATAGGCTTCCAATATATCAATTTTCATGTCTGGACCATTTCAAGACTCCTTATCATGTCCGCAATCACATCCGGGACTCCGAACAACCTTCGATACATCAAAACTCATAAACTCATAATATAACTGTCATCGAAACCTTAAGCGTGCGGACCCTGTGGGTTCGAGAACTATGTAGACATGACCGAGACACGTTTCTGGTCAATAACCAATAGCAGAACCTGGATGATCATATTGGCTCCTACATATTCTACGGAGATCTTTATCGGTCAAACCGCATAACAACATACGTTGTTCCCTTTGTCATCGGTATGTTACTTGCCCGAGATTCGATCGTCGGTATCTCAATACCTAGTTCAATCTCGTTACCGGCAAGTCTCTTTACTCATTATGTAATGCATCATTCCGTAACTAACTCATTAGTTACATTGCTTGCAAGGCTTATAGTGATGTGCATTACCGAGAGGGCCCAGAGATACCTCTACGACAATTGGAGTGACAAAACCTAATCTTGAAATACGCCAACTCAACATGTGCATTTGGAGACACCTGTAGAGCTCCTTTATAATCACCCAGTTACGTTGTGACGTTTGGTAGAACACAAAGTGTTCCTCCGGCAAACGGGAGTTGCATAATCTCATAGTTGTAGGAACATGTATAAGTCATGAAGAAAGCAATAGCAACATACTAAACGATCAAGTGCTAAGCTAATGGAATGGGTCATGTCAATCACATCATTCTACTAATAATGTGATCCCGCTAATCAAATGACAACTCATGTCTATGGTTTGGAAACATAACCATCTTTGATTAATGAGCTAGTCAAGTAGAGGCATACTACTGACGTTAAGTTTGTCTATGTATTCACACATGTATCATGTTTCCGGTTAATACAATTCTAGCATGAATAATAAACATTTATCATGATATAAGGAAATAAATAATAACTTTATTATTGCCTAGGGCATATTTCCTTTAGTCTCCCACTTGCACTAGAGTCAATAATCTAGATTACACAACAATAATTCCAACACCCATGGAGTCTTGGTGCTGATCATGTTTTGCTCGTGGAAGAGGCTTAGTCAACGGGTTTGCAACATTCAGATCCGTATGTATCTTGCAAATCTCTATGTCTCCCACCTGGACTTTGTCCCGGATGTAATTGAAGCGTCTCTTGATGTGCTTGGTCCTCTTGTGAAATCTGGATTCCTTTGCCAAGGCAATTGCAACAGTATTGTCACAGAAGATCTTCATTAGTCCTGATGCACTAGGTTTGACACCTAGATCGGAAATGAATTCCTTCATCCAGACTCCTTCTTTTGCTGCTTCCGAAGCAGCTATGTACTCCGCTTCGCATGTAGATCCCGCCATGACGCTTTGTTTAGAACTGCACCAACTGATAGCTCCACCGTTCAATATAAACACGTATCCGGTTTGCGATTTAGAATCGTCCGGATCAGTGTCAAAGCTTGCATCGACGTAACCATTTACGACTAGCTCTTTGTCACCTCCATAAAAGAGAAACATATCATTAGTCCTTTTCAGGTATTTCAGGACATTCTTGACCGCTGTCCAGTGATCCACTCCTGGATTACTTTGGTACCTCCTGCTAAACTTATTGCTAAGCATACGTCAGTTCGGTACACAAGATTGCATGCATGATAGAGCCTATGGCTGAAGCATAGGAACATCTTTCATTTTCTCTATCTTCTGTTGTGGTCGGGCATTGAGTCTGACTCAACTTCACACCTTGTAATCTGTGCAAGAACCCTTTCTTTGCTCGATCCATTTTGAACTATTTCAAAACTTTATCAAGGTATGTGCTTTGTGAAAGTCCAATTAAGCGTCTTGATCTATCTCTATAGATATTGATTCCCAATATGTAAGCAGCTTCACCGAGGTCTTTCATCGAAAAACTTTTATTCAAGTATCCCATTATGCTATCCAGAAATTCTATATGTAAGCAGCTTCACCGAGGTCTTTCACGGATACTTGAGTTGTCTACATATAATATCAGAAATGCTACAGAGCTCCCACTCACTTTCTTGTAAATACAGGCTTCTCCAAAAGTCTGTATAAAACCATATGCTTTGATCACACTATCAAAGTGTTTATTCCAACTCCGAGAGGCTTCCACCAGTCCATAAATGGATCACTGGAGCTTGCACACTTTGGTAGCACCTTTTGGATCGACAAAACCTTCTGGTTGCATCATATACAACTCTTCTTCCAGAAATCCATTTAGGAATGCAGTTTTGACATCCATTTCCCATATTTCATAATCATAAAATGCGGCAATTGCTAACATGATTCGGACAGACTTAAGCATCGCTACGGGTGAGAAAGTCTCATCGTAGTAAACCCCTTGAACTTGTCGAAAACCTTTCGCAACAAGTCGAGCTTTGTAGACATTTACATTACCATCAGCATCAGTCTTCTTCTTGAAGATCCATTTATTCTCGATGGCTTCCCGATCATCGGGCAAGTCAACCAAAGTCCATACTTTGTTCTCATACATGGATCCCATCTCAGATTTCATGGCCTCAAGCCATTTTGCGGAATTTGGGCTCATCATCACTTCCTGATAGTTCGTAGGTTCGCCATGGTCAAGTAACATGACTTCCAGAATAGGATTACCGTACCACTCTGGTGCGGATCTTACTCTGGTTGACCTACGATGTTCGGTAGTAACTTGATCTAAAGTTTCATGATCAATATCATTAGCTTCCTCACTGATTGTTGTAGTCGTCACAGGAACCGGTTTCTGTGATGAACTATTTTCCAATAAGGGAGCAGGTACAGTTACCTCATCAAGTTCTACTTTCCTCCCACTCACTTCTTTTGAGAGAAACTCCTTCTCTAGAAAGGATCCGAATTTAGGAACAAAAGTCTTGCCTTCAGATCTGTGATAGAAGGTGTACCCAATAGTCTCTTTTCGGTATCCTATGAAGACACATTTCTCCGATTTGGGTTCGAACTTATCTGGTTGAAGTTTCTTCACATAAGCATCACAGCCCCAAACTTTAAGAAACGACAACTTTGGTTTCTTGCCAAACCACAGTTCATAAGGCATCGTCTCAACGGATTTTGATGGTGCCCTATTTAACGTGAATGCGGCCGTCTCTAAAGCATAACCCCAAATGGTAGCGGTAAATCAGTAACAGACATCATAGATCGCACCATATCTAGTAAAGCACGACACGACGCTCGACACACCATTACGCTGTGGTGTTCCGGGTGGCGTGAGTTGCGAAACTATTCCGCATTGTTTCAAATGTAAACCAAACTCGTAACTCAAATATTCTCCTCCATGGTCAGATCATAGAAACTTTATTTTCTTGTTACGATGATTTTCCACTTCACTCTGAAATTCTTTTAACTTTTCAAATGTTTTAGACTTGTGTTTCATTAAGTAGATATACCCATATCTGCTCAAATCATCTGTGAAGGTGGAAAATAATGATACCTGCCGCGAGCCTCAACATTCATTGGACCACACACATCAGTATGTATGATTTCCAACAAATCAGTTGCTCGCTCCATAGTTCCGGAGAACGGCGTTTTAGTCATCTTGCCCATGAGGCACGGTTCGCAAGTACCAAGTGATTCATAATCAAGTGATTCCAGAAGTCCATCAGTATGGAGTTTCTTCATGCGCTTTACACCAATATGACCCAAACGGGAGTGCCACAAATAAGTTGCACTATCATTATCAACTCTGCATCTTTTGGCTTCAACATTATGAATATGTGTATCACTACTATCGAGATTTAATAAAAATAGACCACTCTTCAAGGGTGCATGACCATAAAAGATATTACTCATATAAATAGAACAACCATTATTCTCATATTTAAATGAATAACCGTCTCGCATCAAACAAGATCCAGATGTAATGTTCATGCTTAACGCTGGCACCAAATAACAATTATTCAGGTCTAAAACTAATCCCGAAGGTAGATGTAGAGGTAGCGTGCCGACCGCGATCACATCGACTTTGGAACCATTTCCCACGCATCGCCACCTCGCCCTTAGCCAATCTTCGCTAATCAGTAGTCCCTGCTTGAGTTGCAAATATTAGCAATAGAACCAGATATCAAATACCAGTGCTATGCGAGCATTAGTAAGGTACACATCAATAACATGTATATCAAATATACCTTTGTTCACCTTGCTATCCTTCCTATCCGCCAAATACTTGGGGCAGTTCCGCTTCCAGTGACCAGTCTGTTTGCAGTAGAAGCACTTAGTCTCAAGCTTAGGTCCAGATTTGGGTTTCTTCTCTTGAGCAGCAACTTATTTGCTGTTCTTCTTGAAGTTCCCCTTCTTCTTCCCTTTACCCTGTTTCTTTAAACTGGTGGTCTTATTGACCATCAACACTTGATGCTCCTTCTTGATTTCTACCTCCGCAGCCTTTAGCATCGCGAAGAGCTCGGGAATAGTATTGTCCATCCCTTGCATATTATAGTTCATCATGAAGCTCTTGTAGCTTGGTGGCAGTGATTGAAGAATTCTGTCAATGACACTATCATCAGGAAAATTAACTCCCAATTAAATCAAGTGATTATTATACCCAGACATTTTGAGTATATGTTCACTGACAGAACTATTCTCCTCCATTTTGCAGCTATAGAACTTATTGGAGACTTCATATCTCTCAATCCGGGCATTTGCTTGAAATATTAACTTCAACTCCTGGAACATCTCATATGCTCCATGATATTCAAACCGCATTGAAGTCCCGGTTCTAAGCCGTAAAGCATGGCACAATCGAACTATCGAGTAGTCATCACTTTGCTCGCCAGACGTTCTTAACATCGCTGATTGCATCTGCGCAGAGGCTCGGCACCCAGCGGTGCTTCCAGGACGTAATTCTTGTGTGCAGGAATGAGGATAATCCTCAAGTTACGGACCCAGACCGTGTAATTGCTACCACCATCTTTCAACTTAGCTTTCTCAAGGAACGCATTAAAATTCAATGGAACAATAGCATGAGCCATCTATCTACAACAAACATAGACAAGCAAAATACTATCAGGTACTAAGTTCATGATAAATTTAAGTTCAATTAATCATATTACTAAAGAACTCCCACTTAGACAGACATCTCTCTAGTCATCTAAGTGATCACGTGATCCAAATCAACTAAACCATGTCCGATCATCGTTTTCAATGGAAAACATCACTATGTTGATCATATCTACTATATGATTCATGTTCGACCTTTCGGCCTCTGTGTTCCGAGGCCATATCTGTATATGCTAGGCTCGTCAAGTTTAACCTGAGTATTTCGCGTGTGCAACTGTTTTGCACCCATTGTATTTGAACGTAGAGCCTATCACACCTGATCATCACGTGGTGTCTCAACACGAAGAACTTTCGCAACGGTGCATACTCAGGGAGAACACTTCTTGATAATTAGTGAGAGATCATCTTAAAATGCTACCGTCAATCAAAGCAAAATAAGATGCATAAAGGATAAACATCACATGTAATCAATATAAGTGATATGATATGGCCATCATCATCTTGTGCTTGTCATCCCCATCTCCGAAGCACCATCGTGATCACCATCGTCACCGGCGTGACACCTTGATCTTCATTGTAGCATCGTTGTCGTTTCGCCATCTATTGCTTCTACGACTATCGCTACCGCTTAGTGATAAAGTAAAGCAATTACAGGGCGCTTGCATTTCATACAATAAAGCGACAACCATATGGCTCTGGCCAGTTGCCGATAACTCGGTTACAAAACATGATCATCTCATACAATAAAATATACCGTCACGTCTTGACCATATCACATCACAACATGCCCTGCAAAAACAAGTTAGACGTCCTCTACTTTGTTGTTGCAAATTTTACGTGGCTGCTACGGGCTGAGCAAGAACCGTTCTTATCTACGCATCAAAACCACAACGATAGTTCGTAAAGTTAGTGTTGTTTTAACCTTCGCAAGGACCGGGTGTAGCCACACTCAGTTCAACTAAAGTTGGAGAAACCGACACCGCCAGCCACACAGGTGCAAAGCACGTCGGTAGAACCAGTCTCGCGTAAGCGTACACGTAATGTCGGTCCGGGCCGCTTCATCCAACAATACCGCCGAACCAAAGTATGACATGCTGGTAAGCAGTATGACTTGTATCGTCCACAACTCACTTGTGTTCTACTCGTGCATATAACAACTACACATAAAACCAGGCTCGGATGCCACTGTTGGGGAACGTAGTAATTTCAAAAAATTCCTACGCACACGCAAGATCATGGTGATGCATAGCAATGAGAGGGGAGAGTGTTGTCCATGTACCCTTGTAGACCGAAAGCGGAAGCGTTAGAACAACGTGGTTGATGTAGTCGTACGTCTTCGCGGCCGGACCGATCAAGCATCGGAACTATGGCACCTCCGAGTTCTAGCACACGTTCAGCTCGATGACGTCCCTTGAACTCCGATCTAGCCGAGTGTCGAGGGAGAGTTCCGTTAGCACGACAGCGTGGTGACGATCTTGATGTTCTACCATCGCAGGGCTTCGCCTAAGCACCGCTACAATATTATCAAGGAGGACTATGGTGGAGGGGGGCACTGCACACGGCTAAGAGATCAAGAGATCAATTGTTGTGTCTAGAGGTGGCCCCTTGCCCTGTATATAAAGGAGCAAGGGGTGAGGGGGCGGCCGGCCTAGGAGGGGGCGCGCCATGGGGAGTCCTACTCCCACCGGGAGTAGGACTCCCTCCTTCCTTGTTGGACTAGGAGAAGGGGGAAGGAAAGGGAGAGGAGGAGAAGGAAAGAGGGGGGCCGGCCCCCTTGCCCTAAACCAATTCGGTTTGGGCCTTGGGGAGCCGCGCCCCACACTCCCCTTGCTGCCCTCTATTTCCACTAAGGCCCATGTAGGCCCATTAAGCCCCCGGGGGGTTCCGGTTTCACCCGAAACACTTCCGACATAAAAATATTGGCTTCCAATATATCAATCTTCATATCTCGACCATTTCGAGACTCCTCGTCATGTCCGTAATCACATCCGGGACTCCGAACAACCTTCGGTACATCAAAACTCATAAACTCGTAATATAACTGTCATCGAAACCATAAGCGTGTGGACCCTACGGGTTCGAGAAGTATGTAGACATGACCGAGACACGTTTCCGGTCAATAACCAATAGCGGAACCTGGATGCTCATATTGGCTCCTACATATTCTACGAAGATCTTTATCGGTCAAACCACATAACAACATACGTTGTTCCCTTTGTCGTCGGTATGTTACTTGCCCGAGATTCGATCGTCGGTATCTCAATACCTAGTTCAATCTCGTTACCGGCAAGTCTCTTTACTCGTTATGTAATGCATCATTCCGTAACTAACTCATTAGTTGCATTGCTTGCAAGGCTTATAGTGATGTGCATTACCGAGAGAGCCCAGAGATACCTCTCCGACAATTGGAGTGACAAAACCTAATCTCGAAATACGCCAACTCAACATGTACCTTTGGAGGCACCTGTAGAGCTCCTTTATAATCACCCAGTTACGTTGTGACATTTGGTAGCACACAAAGTGTTCCTCCAGTAAACGGGAGTTGCATAATATCATAGTTGTAGGAACATGTATAAGTCATGAAGAAAGCAATAGCAACATACTAAACGATCAAGTGCTAAGCTAACGGAATGGGCCATGTCAATCACATCATTCTACTAATAATGTGATCCCGTTAATCAAATGACAACTCATGTCTATGGTTAGGAAACATAACCATCTTTGATTAATGAGCTAGTCAAGTAGAGGCATACTAGTGACATTAAGTTTGTCTATGTATTCACACATGTATCATGTTTCCGGTTAATACAATTCTAGCATGAATAATAAACATTTATCATTATATAAGGAAATAAATAATAACTTTATTATTGCCTCTAGGGCATATTTCCTTCATCATGTCCATCACATCATTCTCCTAATGATGTGATCCCGTTCATCAAATGATAACACATGTCTATGGTTAGGAAACATAACCATCTTTGATTAACGAGCTAGTCAAGTAGAGGCATACTAGGGACTATAAGTTTTGTCTATGTATTCACACATGTACTAAGTTTCCGGTTAATACAAATCTAGCATGAATAATAAACATTTAGCATGAATTAAGGAAATAAATAATAACTTTATTATTGCCTTAGGGCATATTTCCTTCAGTCTCCCACTTGCACTAGATTTAATAATCGAGTTCACATCACCATGTGATTTAACACCAATATTCACATTTGTATGTGATTAATTCCCATAGTTCACATCGTCATGTGACCAACACCCAAAGGGTCTACTAGAGTCAATAATCTATTTCACATCGCTATGTGATTAACACCCAAAGAGTACTAAGGTGTGATCATGTTTTGCTCGTGAGAGAAGTTTAGTCAACGGGTCTGTCACATTCAGAGTCTTATGCATTTTGCAAATATTCTATGTCTACAATGCTCTGCACGGAGCTACTCTAACTAATTGCTCCCACTTTCAATATGTATCCAGATTGAGACTTAGAGTCATCTGGATCGGTGTAAAAGCTTGCATCGGCGTAACTCTTTATGACGAACTTTCTATCACCTCCATAACCGAGAAATATTTCCTTAGTCCTCACTAAGGATAATTTTGACCGTTGTCCAGTGATCTACTCTTATAACACTATTGTACCCCCTTGCCAAACTTAGGGCAGGGTACACAATAGGTCTGGTACACAGCACAACATACTTTATAGAACCTATGACTGTGGCATAGGGAATTATTTTCATTCTCTTTCTATTTTCTGTCGTGGTCGGGCTTTGAGTCTTTACTCAACTTTACACCTTGTAATACAGGCAAGAACCCTTTCTTTGACTGATCCATTTTGAACCTTCTTCAAAACTTCACCAAGGTATGTGCTTTTGTGAAAGTCCAATTAAGCGTCTTGATCTATCTCTATAGATCTTGATGCCCAATATGTAAGCAGCTTCACCGAGGTCTTCCATTGAAAAACTCTTATTCAAGTATCCCTTCATGCTATCTAGAAATTCTATATTATTTCCAATCAACAATATGTCTTCCACATATAATATTAAAAATGCTATAGAGCTTCCACTCACTTTCTTGTAAATACAGGCTTCACTGCAAGTCTACAGAAAACTATATGCTTTGATCAACTCATCTAGGCGTATATTCCAACTCTGAGATGCTTGCACCAGTCCATAGATGGATCGCTGGAGCTTGCACACCTTGTTAGTACCTTTAGGATTGACAAAACCTTCTGGTTTCATCATATACAACTCTTCTTTAAGAAATATCCATTTAAGGAATTTAGTTTTGACATCCATTTGCCAGATTTCATGAAATATGGCAACTGCTAACATGATTTGGACGGATTTAAGCATCGCTACAGTTGAGAAAATCTCATTGTAGTCAACACCTTGAACTTGTTGAAAACCTTTTGCAACAAGTCGAGCTTTGTAGATAGTAACACTACTATTAGTATCCGTCTTCCTCTTGAAAATCCATTTATTTAATATGGCTTTCCGATCATCGGGCAAGTCCACCAAAGTCCACACTTTGTTCTCATACATGGATCCCATCTCAGATTTTATGGCCTCAAGCCATTTCGCGGAATCTGGGCTCATCATCGCTTCCTCATAGTCTGTAGGTTTGTCATGGTCTAGTAACATGACTTCCAGAATAGGATTACCGTACCACTATGGTGCGGATCTTACTCTGGAAGACCTACGAGGTTCGGTAGTAACTTGATCTGAAACTTCATGATCATCATCATTAGCTTCCTCACTAATTGGTGTAGGAATCACATGAACAGATTTCTGTGATGAACTACTTTCCAATAACGGAGCAGGTACAGTTACCTCATCAAGTTCTAGTTTCCTCCCACTCACTTCTTTCGAGAGAAACTCCTTCTCTAGAAAGGATCCATTCTTAGCAACGAATATCTTACCTTCAAATCTATGATAGAAGGTGTACCCAATAGTTTCCTTTGGGTATCCTATGAAGACGCATCTCTCCGATTTTGGTTCGAGCCTATCAGGTTGAAGCTTTTTCACATAAGCATCGCAGCCCCAAACTTTTAAGAAACGACAACTTTGGTTTCTTGCCAGACCACAGTTCATAAGGCGTCGCCTCAACTGATTTCGATGGTGCCCTATTTAAAGTGAATGCAGCTATCTCTAATACATAACCCCAAAACGATTGTGGTAAATCGGTAAGAGACATCATAGATCACACCATATCTAATAAAGTGCGGTTACAATGTTCGGACACACCATTATGTTGTGGTGTTCCATGTGGCGTGAGCTGTGAAACTATTCCACATTGTTTTAAATGAAGGCCAAACTTGTAGCTCAAATATTCTCCTCTACGATCAGATCGTAGAAACTTTATTTTCCTGTTATGATGATTCTCCACTTCACTCTGAAATTCTTTGAACTTTTCAAATGTTTTAGACTTGTGTTTCATTAAGTAGATATACCCATATCTGCTAAATCATCTGTGAAGGTCAGAAAATAACGGTACCTGCCACGAGCATCAACACTCATTGGACCACATACATCGGTATGTATTATTTCCAATAAGTCACTAGATCGTTCCATTGTTCCGGAGAACAGAGTTTTAGTCATCTTGCCCATAAGGTACGGTTCACAAGCATCAAATGATTCATAATCAAGTGATTCCAAAAGTCCATCTTTATGGAGTTTCTTCATGCGCTTTACACCGGTATGACCCAAACAGCATTGCCACAAATATGTTGCACTATCATTATCAACTTTGCATCTTTTGGCATCAATATTATGAATATGTGTATCACTACGATCAAGATTCAATAAACCATCAACATTGGGTGTATGACCATAGAAGGTTTTATTCATGTAAACAAAATAACAATTTATTCTCTGTCTTAGATGAATAACTGTATCACAATAAACATGATCTAATCATATTTATGCTCAACGCAAACACCCAATAACATTTATTTAGATTCAACACTAATCTCGAAAGTATAGGGAGTGTGCGATGATGATCATATCAATCTTGGAACCACTACCAACACACATCGTCACTTCACCCTCAACTAGTCTCTGTTTATTCTGTAACTCCTATTTCGAGTTACTAATCTTAGCAACCGAACAAGTATCAAATACCCAGGGGCTACTATAAACACTAGTAAGGTACACATCAATAACCTATATATCAAGTATACCCTTGTTCACTTTGCCATCCCTCTTATCCACCAAATATTCAGGGCATTTCCGCTTCCCGTGACAATTTCCTTTGTAGTAGAAGCACTCAGTTTCAGGCTTTGGTCCATCTTTGGGCTTCTTCACGGGAGTGACAACTTGCTTGCCATTCTACTTGAAGTTCCCTTTCTTTCTCTTTGCCCTTTTCTTGAAACTAGTGGTCTTGTTAAATCATCAACACTTGATGCTCTTTCTTGATTTCTACCTTTGTCGATTTCAGCATCACGAAGAGCTCCGGAATCGTTTTCATCATCCCTTGCATACTATAGTTCATCACGAAGTTCCAGTATCTTGGTGATGGTGACTAGAGAACTCTGTCAATTGATACGTCTCCAACGTATCTATAATTTTTGATTGCTCCATGCTACTTTATCTACTGTTTTAGGCAATATTGGGCTTTATTATCCACTTTTATATTATTTTTGGGACTAACCTATTAACCGGAGGCCCAGCCCAGATTTGCTATTTTATGCCTATTTCAGTGTTTCGAGGAAAAGGAATATCAGACGGAGTCAAAACGGAACGAAATCAACTGGAGAAGTTATTTTTGGAAGGAAACCCACTTGATGGACTTGGACCCCACGGCAGAAGATACGGGAGGTGCTCACGAGGGTGGGGGCGCACCCACCCCGCCCCCCCCCCGGGCGTGCCCCTGCCTTGTGGGGCCCCCGTAGCTCCACCGACGTACCCCTTGCACCCATATATACCTATGTACCCTAAAACTTCCAGAACAGAAGATAGATCGGGAGTTCCGCTGCGCAAGCCTCAGAGCCACCAAAACCAATCGGGACCTGTTCCAAGACCTCTGCCGAGGGGGATCCCATCACCGTGGCCATCTTCATCATCCCGTGCTATCCATGACGAGGAGGAGTAGTTCACCCTCGGGCTGAGGGTATGTACCAAGAGCTATGTGTTTGATCTCTCTCTCTCTCGTGTTCTCTCTCGTGTTCCTCTATGGCACGATCTTGATGTATCCCGAGCTTTGCTATTGTAGTTGGATCTTATGATGTTTCTCCCCCTTTACATTCTTGTGATGAATTGAGTTTCCCCTTTGAAGTTTTCTTATCGAATTGTGTCTTTATGAGAACACTTGATGTATGTCTTGCCGTGATTATCTGTGGTGACAATGGGATATCATGTGCCACTTGATGTATGTTTTGGTGATCAACTTGCGGGTTTCGTGACACTTGGGAACCTATGCATAGGGGTTGGCACACGTTCTTGACTCTCCGGTAGAAACTTTGGGGCACTCTTTGAATTACTTTTATGTTGGTTGGATGAATCTAAGATTGTGTGATGCATATCGTATAATCATGCCCACGGATACTTGAGGTGACAATGGAGTATCTAGGTGACATTAGGGTTTTGGTTGATTTGTATCTTAAGGTGTTATTCTAGTACGAACTCTTTTATAGATCGATCCGAAAGAATAGCTTTGTGGTGGTTTCATACCCGACTATAATCTCTACGTTTGTTCTCCGCTATTAGTGTCTTTGGAGTGACTCTTTGTTGCATGTTGAGGGCTTGTCATATGTTCTATCTATGTTATTATTGTTGAGAGAACTTGCACTAGTGAAAGTATGAGCCCTAGGCCTTGTTTTCTACCATTGCAATACTGTTTATGCTCACGTTTATCACTTGTTACCTTGCTGTTTTTATTATTTCAGATTACAAAAACCCATATCTACTATCTATTTTGCACTTGTATCACTATCTCTTCGCCGAACGAGTGCACCTATACAATTTACCATTGTATTGGGTGTGTTGGGGACACAAGAGACTCTTTGTTATTTGGTTGCAGGGTTGCTTGAGAGAGACCATCTTCATCCTACGCCTCCCACGGATTGATAAACCTTAGGTCATCCACTTGAGGGAAATTTGCTACTGTCCTACAAACCTGTGCACTTGCAGGCCCAACAACGTCTACAAGAAGAAGGTTGTGTAGTAGACATCAAGCTCTTTTCTGGCGCCGTTGCCGGGGAGGCTAGGTAAGTGAAGGTATATCATTAGATCTTGCAATCGAATCTTTTCGTTTCTTGTTTTAGCACTAGTCTAGTTTATAAAAGAAATTTACAAAAAAATGGAGTTGAGTTTGTCTCATACGCTTCACCTTTTTAATATCTTTCGTGAGTATGATGGAAAGGAAAATTGTGCTCAAGTGCTAGAAGAAGAATTACATAAAATTCTTGGCATAAAATATGTGAATGATGAGCATGATTGCAATGTTGTTAGTATGAATTCCTTGAATATCCATGATGCTAATGATATGCAAAGCTACAAGCTTGGGGAAGCTATGTTTGATGAATACGATATTTTTTGTCCCCCAAGCTTTGATGAGCAAATTTACTATCATGAAAGCATGCCTCCTATCTATGATGATTATTGTGATGATATGTATGCTATAAAGAAGAAGTTTGCTTATGTGGAGAGTAGAAAATTTTCTATGCTTGTAGATCATGAAAAGAATGCTTTAGGTGCTGGTTATATTGTTGAATTCATTCATGATTCTACTGAAAATTATTATGAGGGAGGAACATATGCTTGTAGGAATTGCAATAATGTCAAGTTTCCTCTCTATGTGCTTAAATTCTTGAAGTTATGCTTGTTGTACCATCCTATGCTAGTTGATTATTGTTCCCATAAGTTGTTTGCTCACAAAATCCCTATGCATAGGAAGTGGGCTAGACTTAAATGTGCTAGTCATGTGCTTCATGATTCTCCCGTTATGTTTCAATTCTTATCTTTTATGTGAGCATCATTCCATCATCATGCCTAGCTAAAAGGCATTAAAGAAAAGCGCTTGTTGGGAGATAACCCAATATTTATCCTTACTGTTTTTTTGTGTCCACATGATTATGCTACTGTAGTAATCATGTTTTATAGCTTTTGTTTCAATAAAGTGCCAAGTAGAACCTTTGGAAAGACTTGGGTGAAGTTTATGTGATCTTGCTGTGAAAAACAGAAACTTTAGCGCTCACGAGAATAGCTGCCATTTTTTACTGGGGAGTGATTTTAGGTTGATTCTTTTTGAATATCATTAATAGACAAATTGCTCAGGTCCATAAATTTATTTCATAATTTTTGGGGTTCCATAACTATACGTTTTATACAGATTACTATAGACTGTTCTGTTTTTGACAGATTCTGTTTTCTATGTGTTGTTTGCTTATTTTGATGAATCTATGAGTAGTATCGGAGGGTATGAACCATAGATAAGTTGGAGTACAGTAGATATTACACCAATATGAATTTATAATGAGTTCATTACAGTACCTAAGTGGTGGTTTTATTTTCTTATACTAACGGAGCTTACGAGTTTTGTTTTGAGTTTTGTGTGGTTGAAGTTTTCAAGTTTTGGGTAAAGATTCGATGGACTATGGAATAAGGAGTGGCAAGAGCCTAAGCTTGGGGATGCCCAAGGCACCCCAAGGTAATATTCAAGGACAACCAAGAGCCTAAGCTTGGGGATGCCCCGGAAGGCATCCCCTCTTTCGTCTTCGTTCATCGGTAACTTTACTTGGAGCTATATTTTTATTCACCACATGATATGTGTTTTGCTTGGAGCGTCAATTTATTTTGTTAGTTTTTGCTTGTTGTTAGTTAGA
Source organism: Aegilops speltoides (assembly GCA_021437245.1). Taxonomy (NCBI): domain Eukaryota; kingdom Viridiplantae; phylum Streptophyta; class Magnoliopsida; order Poales; family Poaceae; genus Aegilops; species Aegilops speltoides. Next base: position 55,603,848 of record CM038141.1, on the reverse strand, counting down.
TTTGTGTTTTGCCTCTTTAGTTTCAATAAAAAAAGTCAAGGATAGCCTTTGCCATGCTTATTTTGCTAGTATACATGTTGCTGTTTGAAAACAGAAAGTTTACCGCTGTTGCAAAAATTCCCTAGAAAAGTCAGAGAGTGGTATAATATTGAATCTTTTTGCATATTGATCTATGATAAATTTATTACAGTGGGAATTTTAGTTTATAATTTTTGGATTCAGGGAAGTATTGAGACTCTTGCACTCTTTACAGACTGTACTGTTTTGGCAGATTGCTGTTATGTTTGCATTGTTTGCATATGTTTGTTTGTTTAATGATTCTATTTGAGGATAGGAGTATTAAATATGCAGAGGCATTTAGTATGCAATATTGAATAATATTGTTAGTGATTTGTTACAGTAGAAAATTATAAGGTTTTGCATTGGTTTATACTAACCTATCTCACGAGTTCTTGTTGAGTTTGTTGTGAATGAAGCTTTTGATAAAAAGAGAAACCATGATATGAGAGGAATTAAGGAGACACAAAAGCTCAAGCTTGGGGTTGCCCAAGGCACCCCAAGATAATATTTCAACAAGTCTTAAGCATCTAAGCTTGGGGATGCCCCGGTAGGCATCCCACCTTCCTTCTTCAACAATTATCGGTTAGTATCGGTTGAGCCTAAGTTTTTGCTTCTTCACATGAGTTGTGCTATCCTTGCATTGTCGTTTTATTTAGCTTTGCTTTCTGTTTGAATAAAGTATCAAGATCTTAAATTATTAAATGGGAGAATCTTCACATAGTTGCATAATTATTCGACTACTCATTGATCTTCACTTATATCTTTCGGAGTAGTTTGTCATTTGCTCTAGTGCTTCACTTATATCTTTTAGAGCACGGTGGTGGATTTGTTTAAAGAAACTATTGATCTATCATGCTTAGATTATTTTGAGAGTCGTTAATAGCATGGTGATTTGCATAATGTTAATATACTTAGTGTTCAAGATATGTGAAACTTTCTTTTGACTGAATTGAATACTAAGATAAGTTTGATGCTTGATAACTGTTTTGAGATATGGAGGTGATAATATCATAGTCGTGCTAGTTGGGTGATTATGAATTTGAGAAATGCTTGTGTTGAAGTTTGCAAATCCCGTAGCATGCATGTATGGTTAAAGTTGTGTAACAAATTTTAAACATGAAGTGTACCTGGCTTGTGCATCCTTATGAGTGGCGGTCGGGGACGAGCGATGGTCTTTTCCTACCAATCTATCCCCCTAGGAGCATGCACGTAGTACTTGAATTTTTGATGACTTCTAACTTTTTGCAATAAGTATATGAGTTCTTTTGACAAATGTTGAGTCCATGGATTATACGCACTTTTACCTTTCCGCCATTGCTAGCCTCTTCGGTATTGTGCATTGCCCTTTCTCACCTTGAGAGTTGGTGCAAACTTCGCCGGTGCATCCAAACCTCGTGATACGATACGCTCTATCACACATAAACCTCCTTATATCTTCCTCAAAATAGCCACCATACCTACCTATTATGGCATTTCCATAGCCATTCCGAGATATATTGCCATGCAACTTCCATCATCATCATCATGACATACATTACTTTTGTCATATTGCCATTGCATGATCTTGTAGTTGACATCGAATTTGTGGCAAAGCCACCATGCATTATTTTCCATACATGTCACTCTTGATTCATTGCACCATCCCGGTACACCGCTGGAGGCATTCATATAGAGTCATATCTTGTTCTAGTTTCGAGTTGTAATCCTTATGGTTGTAATCAATAGAAGTGTGATGATCATCATTATTAGAGCATTGCCCAAAAAAAAGAGAAAGGCCAAAAAAAGGCCCAAAAAAAAGAGAAAGGCCAAAAGAAAAAAAGAAAGGCCCAAAAAAAGGGGCAATGCTACTATCTCTTTTTCCACACTTGTGCTTCAAAGTAGCACCTTGTTTTTCATGTAGTGAGGCTCCTATATTGTGCTTCAAAGTAGCACCTTGTTCTTCATGTAGTGAGTCTCATAAGTTGTCTTTTTATACTAGTGGGAATTTTTCATTATAGAACTTGGCTTGTATATTCCTACGATGGGCTTCCTCAAATGCCCTAGGTCTTCGTGAGCAAGCAAGTTGGATGCACACCCACTAGTTTTCTTTTGTTGAGCATTCATAGCTCTAGTGCATCTGTTGCATGGAAATCCCTACTCCTCATGTTGACATCAATTGATGGGCATCTCCATAGCCCGTTGATTAGCCTCGTCAATGTGAGACTTTCTCCTTTTTTGTCTTCTCCACACAATCCCCATCATCATATTCTATTCCACCCATAGTGCTATATCCATGGCTCACGCTCATGTATTGGGTGAAGGTTGAAAAAGTTTGAGATTATTTAAGTATGAAACAATTGCTTGGCTTGTCATCGGGGGTATAGAAGTTGGGAACATCTTTGTGCGATGAAAATGAAGCATATCCTAACTATATGATTTTGCAGGGATGAACTTTCTTTTGCCATGTTATTTTGAGAAGACATGATTGCTTTGATTAGTATGCTTGAAGTATTATTATTTTTGTATCAATATGAACTGTTGTCTTGAATCTTTCGGATCTGAATATTCATGCCACAATTAAGAAGATTTACATTGAAATTATGCCAAAGTATCACTCCGCATCAAAAATTCTTTTTTATCATTTACCTACTCGAGGACGAGCAGGAATTAAGCTTGGGGATGCTTGATACGTCTCCAACGTATCTATAAGTTTTGATTGCTCCATGCTACTTTATCTACTGTTTTAGGCAATACTGGGCTTTATTATCCACTTTTATATTATTTTTGGGACTAACCTATTAACCGGAGGCCCAGCCCAGATTTGTTGTTTTATACCTATTTCAGTGTTTCGAGGAAAAGGAATATCAGACGGAGTCAAAACGGAACGAAATCAACTGGAGAAGTTATTTTTGGAAGGAAACCCACCTGATGGACTTGGACCCACGTCAGAAGATACGGGAGGTGCTCACGAGGGTGGGGGGAGCGCCCACCACCACCCCCCCCCCCCCCGACGCGCCCCCTGCCTCGTGGGGCCCCCGTAGCTCCACCGACGTACCCCTTGCACCCATATATACCTACATACCCTAAAACTTCCAGAACAGAAGATAGATTGAGAGTTCCGCCGCCGCAAGCCTCTGTAGCCACCAAAAAAACAATCGGGACCCTGTTTCGGCACCCTGCCGGAGGGGGATCCCATCACCGGTGGCCATCTTCATCATCCCGGCGCTATCCATGACGAGGAGGAGTAGTTCACCCTCGGGCTGAGGGTATGTACCAAGAGCTATGTGTTTGATCTCTCTCTCTCTTGTGTTCTCTCTCGTGTTCCTCTATGGCACGATCTTGATGTATCCCGAGCTTTGCTATTGTAGTTGGATCTTATGATGTTTCTCCCCCTTTACTCTCTTGTGATGAATTGAGTTTCCCCTTTGAAGTTTTCTTATCGGATTGAGTCTTTATGAGAACACTTGATGTATGTCTTGCCGTGATTATCTGTGGTGACAATGGGATATCATGTGCCACTTGATGTATGTTTTTGTGATCAACTTGTGGGTTTCGTGACACTTGGGAACCTATGCATAGGGGTTGGCACATGTTCTTGACTCTCCGGTAGAAACTTTGGGGCACTCTTTGAAGTACTTTTATGTTGGTTGGATGAATCTGAGATTGTGTGATGCATATCGTATAATCATGCCCACGGATACTTGAGGTGACAATGGAGTATCTAGGTGACATTAGGGTTTTGGTTGATTTGTATCTTAAGGTGTTATTCTAGTACAAACTCTTTTATAGATTGATCCGAAAGAATAGCTTTGTGGTGGTTCGTACCCGACCATAATATCTACGTTTGTTCTCCGCTATTAGTGTCTTTGGAGTGACTCTTTGTTGCATGTTGAGGGCTTGTCATATGTTCTATCTATGTTATTATTGTTGAGAGAACTTGCACTAGTGAAAGTATGAACCCTAGGCCTTGTTTTCTACCATTGCAATACTGTTTACGCTCACGTTTATCACTTGTTACCTTGCTGTTTTTATTATTTCAGATTACAAAAACCCATATCTACTATCTATTTTGCACTTGTATCACTATCTATTCACCGAACTAGTGCACCTATACAATTTACCATTGTATTGGGTGTGTTGGGGACACAAGAGACTCTTTGTTATTTGGTTGCAGGGTTGCTTGAGAGAGACCATCTTCATCCTACGCCTCCCACGGATTGATAAATCTTAGGTCATCCACTTGAGGGAAATTTGCTACTGTCCTACAAACCTGTGCACTTGCAGGCCCAACAACGTCTACAAGAAGAAGGTTGTGTAGTAGACATCATCACTCACTATCTTATCTGGAAGATTAACTCCCACTTGATCCAAGTAATTGTAGTACCCAGATAATCTGAGCACATGCTGACTGCTTGAGTTATTCTCCACTATCTTTTAGCTATAGAACTTGTTGGAGACTTCATATCTCTCAACTCGGGTATTTTCTTAAAAAATTAACTTCAACTCCTGGAAAATCTCATATGGTCCATGACGTTCAAAACATCTTTGAAGTCCCGATTCTAAGCCATTAAGCATGGTGCACTAAACTATCAAGTAGTCATCATATTAAGCTAGCCAAACGTTCATAACGTCTACATCTGCTCCTGCAATAGGTCTGTCACCTAGCAGTGCATCAAGGACATAATTCTTCTGTGCAGCAATGAGGATAAACCTCATATCACGGACCTAGTCCGCATCATTGCTACTAACATCTTTCAAGTTAGTTTTCTCTAGGAACATATAAAAACATAGGGAACCTATAACGCGAGCTATTGATCTATAACATAATTTGCAAAATACTATCAGGACTAAGTTCATGATAAATTAAAGTTCAATTAATCATATTACTTAAGAACTCCCACTTAGATAGACATCCCTCTAATCATCTAAGTGATCACGTGATCCAAATCAACTAAACCATGTCCGATCATCACGTGAGATGGAGTAGTTTTCAATGGTGAACATCACTATATTGATGATATCTACTATATGATTCACGCTCGACCTTTTGGTCTCAGTGATCCGAGGCCATATCTGCATATGCTAGGATTGTCAAGTTTAACCCAAGTATTTTGCGTGTGCAAAACTGGCTTGCACCTGTTGTATGTGAATGTAGAGCTTATCACACCCGATCATCATGTGGTATCTCAGCACGAAAAACTTTAGCAACGGTGCATACTCAGGGAGAATACTTATACCTTGAAATTTAGTAAGGGATCATCTTATAATGCTATCGTCGAACTAAGAAAAATAATATGCATAAAGGATAAACATCACATGCAATCAAAATATGTGACATGATATGGCCATCATCATCTTGTGCTCATGATCTCCATCACCGAGGCATCGTCATGATCTCCATCGTCACCGGCGCGACACCTTGATCTCCATCGTAGCATCGTTGTCGTTTCGCCAACTATTGTTACTATGACTATCGCTACCGCTTAGCGATAAAGTAAAACAATTACATGGCGATTGCATTGCATACAATAAAGCGACAACAATATGGCTCCTTCCAGTTGCCGATAACTTTGCTACAAAACATGATCATCTCATACAACAAATTATATCACATCATGCTTTGACCATATCACATCACAGCAAGCCCTGAAAAAACAAGTTAGACGTCCTCTACTTTGTTGTTGCAAGTTTTACGTGGCTGCTACGGGCTTCTAGCAAGAACCATTCTTACCTACGCATCAAAACCGCAGTGATTGTTCATCAAGTGTGTTGTTTTAACCTTCAACAAGGACCGGGCGTAGCCACACTCGATTCAACTAAAGTTGGAGAAACAGACACTCACCAGCCACCTATGTGCAAAGCATGTCGGTAGAACCAGTCTCGCTAAGCGTACACGTAATGCCGGTCTGAGCCACTTCATCCAACAATACCGCCGAATCAAAGTATGACATGTTGGTAAGCAGTATGACTATTATCGCCCACAACCCTTTGTGTTCTACTCGTGCATATAACATCTACGCATAAACCTGGCTCGGATGCCACTGTTCGGTAATACGGTAATTTCAAAAAAATTCCTACGATCACGCAAGATCTATCTATGTGATGCATAGCAACGAGAGGGGAGAGTGTGTCCACGTACCCTCATAGACCGAAAGTGGAAGCATTATGACAACGTGGTTGATGTAGTTGTACGTCTTCATGATCTGATCGATCCAAGTACCGAACGTACGGCACCTCCGCGTTCAGCACACGTTCAGCTCGATGACGTCCCTCATACTCTTGATCTAGTTGAGACTGAGGGTGAATTCCGTCAGCACGACGGCGTGGTGATGGTAATGATGAAGTTACCGGTGCAGGGCTTCGCCTAAGCACTACGACGATATGACCGAGGTGTGTAACTACGGAGGGGGGCACCGCACACAGCTAAACAATGTCAACTTGTGTGTCTATGGGGTGCCCCATGGCCACGTATATAAAGGATGGAGGGAGGAGGAGGCCGGCCCTCATAGGGCGCGCCCAAAGTGTAGAGTCCTACTAGGACTCCCTAGTCCTAGTAGGATTCCACCTCCCACATGGAATAGGAAAAGGGGAAGGGAGAAGGAGAAGGAAGGAAGGGGGCGCCCCCCTTCTCTAGTCCAATTCGGACCAGTCCATGGGGAAGGGATGTGGCCACCCTTGAGGCCTTTCTCTCCTTTCCCGTATGGCCCATTAAGGCCCAATACGAATTCCCGAAACTCTCCGATACTCCGAAAAATACACGAATCACTCGGAACCTTTCTGATGTCTGAATATAGCCTTCCAATATATCGATCTTTTCTCGACCATTTCGAGACTCCTCGTCATGTCCATGATCTCATCCGGGACTGCGAACAATCTTCGGTCATCAAATCACATAACTCTATAATACAAATCGTCATCAAACATTAAGCGTGCGGACCCTACGGGTTCGAGAACTATGTAGACATGACCGAGACACATCTCCGATCAATAACCAATAGCGGCACCTGGATGCTCATATTCGCTCCTACATATTCTATGATGATCCTTATCGGTCAAACCGCATAACAACATACGTTGTTCCCTTTATCATCGGTATGTTACTTGCCCGAGATTCGATCATCGGTATCATCATACCTTGTTCAATCTCGTTACCGGCAAGTCTCTTTACTCGTTCCGTAATACTTCATCCCGCAACTAACTCATTAGTCACAATGCTTGCAAGGCTTATAGTGATGAGTATTACCGAGAGGGCCCAGAGGTACCTCTCCGAAACACAGAGTGACAAATCCTAATCTCGATCTATACCAACCCAACAAACACCTTCGGAGACACCTGTAGAGCACCTTTATAATCAGCCATTTACGTTGTGACGTTTGGTAGCACACAAAGTGTTCCTCCGGTATTCGGGAGTTGCATAATCTCATAGTTTGAGGAACATGTATAAGTCATGAAGAGAGCAGTAGCAATGAAACTGTAATGATCATAATGCTAAGCTAACAGATGGGTCATGTCCATCACATCATTCTCCAAATAATGTGATCTCGTTCATCAAATGATAACACATGTCTATGGTTAGGAAACATAACCATCTTTGATTAACGAGCTAGTCAAGTAGAGGCATACTAGGGACTGTAAGTTTTGTCTATGTATTCACGCATGTACTAAGTTTCCGGTTAATACAATTCTAGCATGAATAATAAACATTTATCATGAATTAAGGAAATAAATAATAACTTTATTATTGCCTCTAGGGCATATTTCCTTCACATAGTTTCGCCTCCCAACATACTCACCTCAATGGTGATGTCAACAATAATAACTCATGCTATCTACATTCAACTGGACATATGTGCCTAGATCTTTTCTCATCACATGATGCTTGCCAAAAGAGAAAAATAAAAAGGAATAGAGGGAAAACTTTGACTCTTTGCATAAAAGTAAATGAAAGTAAAAGATAGGCCCTTCGCAGAGGGAAACAGAGGTTGCCATGCGCTTATTTGTTTGCGTGCTCAATCCCTTAGTGCAAGAGAACGTCATGTTGTATTGCCCCTTAAGATGACAACCTTTATTATGCAGTTTGTCGATTTTATTCTTTGTCATCCAAGTTCGTACAACGCTCAATTTTCTCTTACTAAATGATCTCACATATTTAGGAGCAATTTTTATTGCCTTTTTGCACTGATGACAACTTACTTGAGGGATCTTGCTCAATCCCTAGGTAGGTATGGTGGACACTTGAAAAAGATTAGGGCTTAAGGGTTTTTGGATGCACAATTAGTATCTCTACTTAGTGCGGAATTTTTGGCTCGCAAAGATAGGGGCAAGCACCACATGTTGAAGGATCTATGACAATATGACTTCTATGTGAATATAAACAAACATAAATCATTAAGTTGTCTTCCTTGTCCAACGTCAACAATTTTGGCATAAAATATTTTGATGAGGGCTCACAATCACAAAAGATTTCTAGGATAGTATATTTATATGTGAATCTTCACTTCCCTTATTAATTCTTTCATGAGTTGCATCATTGAATAATGTTATGTTTGTCAATCTCTAATAAAATTTTCTACTTATACTTTTCCTTGAAGTTGTCTTCTTGAAGTTCCCTTTCTTCCCTTTGCCCTTTTTCTTGAAACTAGTGGTCTTATTGACCATCAACACTTGATGCTCCTTCTTGATTTCTACCTCCGCAGCCTTTAGCATTGCGAAGAGCTCGGGAATTGTCTTGTTCATCCCTTGCATATTATAGTTCATCACAAAGCATTTATAGCTTGGTGGCAGTGATTGAAGAACTCTGTCAATGACACTATCAACAGGAAGATCAACTCCCAGTTGAGTCAAGTGGTTATGGTACCCAGACATTCTGAGTATGTGTTCACTGACAGAACTATTCTCCTCCATTTTGCAGCTATAGTACTTGTTGGAGACTTCATATCTCTCAACTCGGGCATTTGCTTGAATATTAACTTCAACTCTTGGAACATCTCATATGCTCCATGACGTTCAAAACGTCTTTGAAGTCCCGATTCTAAGCCGTAAAGCATGGCACACTGAACTATCGAGTAGTCATCAACACGTGTCTGCTAGACATTCACAATGTCTGTAGTTGCTGGCGCGGGTGGTACACCTAACGGTGCTTTTAGGACGTACTTCTCCTGTGCAGCAATGAGGATAATCCTTAAGTTACGGACCCAGTCCGTGTAGTTCCTCCCATCATCTTTCAACTTAGCTTTCTCTAGGAACGCATTAAAATTCAAAGGAACGGTAGCACGGGTCATTGATCTACAATAACGTAGACATGCAAAATAACTATCGAGACTAAGTTTTCATGATAAATTAAAGTTCAATTAATCATATTACTTAAGAACTCCCACTTAGATAGGCATCCCTCTAGTCATCTAAATGATCATGTGATCCAAATCAACTAAACCATGTCCGATCATCACGTGGGATGGAGTAGTTTTCAATGGTGAACATCACTATGTGGTCATATCTACTATATGATTCACGTTTGACCTTTCAATCTCAGTGTTCCGAGGCCATATCTGCATATGCTAGGCTCGTCAAGTTTAACCCGAGTATTCTACGTGTGCAAAACTGGCTTGCACCCGTTGTATGTGAACATAGAGCTTATCACACCTGATCATCACGTGGTGTCTCGGCACGACAAACTGTAGCAACGGTCATACTCAGGGAGAACACTTATACCTTGAAATTTAGTAAGGGATCATCTTATAATGCTACCGTCGTACTAAGCAAAATAAGATGCATAAAAGATAAACATCACATGCAATCAAAATATGTGACATGATATGGCCATCATCATCTTGTGCTCATGATCTCCATCACCGAAGCATCGTCATGATCTCCATCGTCACCGGCGTGATGATCTCCATCATAGAATCGTTGTCGTCTTGCCAACTATTGTTACTACGACTATCGCTACCGCTTAGTGATAAAGTAAAACAATTACATGGCGATTGCATTGCATACAATAAAGCGACAACCATATGGCTCCTGCCAGTTGCCAATAACTCTAATACAAAACATGATCATCTCATACAACAATTTATATCACATCATGCCTTGACCATATCACATCACAGCAAGCCCTACAAAAGAAAGTTAGATGTCCTCTACTTTGTTGTTGCAAGTTTTACGTGGCTGTTACGGGCTTCTAGCAAGAACCGTTCTTACCTACGCATCAAAACCACAACAATTTTTCGTCAACTGTGTTGTCATAACCTTCAACAAGGACTGGATGTAGCCACACTTGATTCAACTAAAGTTGGAGAAACAGACACCCGCCAGCCACCATTGTGCATAAGCACGTCGGTAGAACCAGTCTCATGAACGCGGTCATGTAATGTCGGTCCGGGCCGCTTCATCCAACAATACCGCCGAATCAAAGTATGACATGCCGGTAAGCAGTATGACTATTATCGCCCACAACTCTTCGTGTTCTACTCGTGCATATAACATCTACGCATAAACCTGGCTCAGATGCCATTGTTGGGGAACGCAGTAATTTCAAAATTTTCCTACGATCATGCAAGATTTATCTAGGTGATGCATAGCAACGAGGGGGAGAGTGTGTCCACGTACCCTCGTAGACCGAAAGCGGAATCGTTTAGTTAACGCGGTTGATGTAGTCGAATGTCTTCATGATCCAACCGACCAAGTACCGAACGCACGGCACCTCCGTGATCTACACACGTTCAGCTCGGTGACGTCCCTTGAACTCTAGATCCAGCTGAGGCCGAGGGAGAGTTTCGTCAGCACGACGGCGTGGTGACGGTGATGGTGAAGTTACCAGCGCAGGGCTTCGCCTAAGCACTACGACGATATGACCGAGGTGTGTAACTGTGGAGGGGGCACCGCACACGGCTAAAATATTAACCTGTGTGTCTATGGGGTGCCCCCCCCCCACCCCCGTATATAAAGGAGGGGAGGGAAGGCCGGCCGGCCCTCCTTGGCGCGCCCCAAAGAGGGGAATCCTACTAGGACTCCAAGTCCTAGTAGGTTTCCACCAAAAGGGAGAGAGGGGGAAGGAAGGAGAGGAGAGGGAGAAGAAAGGGGCCCCTTCCTAGTCCAATTCGGACTCAAGGGGGAGAGGGCACGTGGCCTGCCCTGGCCGCCCCTCTCTCTCTCCACTAAGGCCCATTGAGGCCCATTAGTTCCCCCGGGGGTTCTGATAACCCTCCGGCACTCCGGTTTTATCCGAAACTTCTCCGGAACACTTCCGGTGTCTGAACATAGCCATCCAATATATCAATCTTTATGTCTCGACCATTTCGAGACTCCTCGTCCTATCTGTGATCTCATCTGGGACTCCGAACAACCTTCAATACATCAAATCACATAAACTCATAATACCAATTGTCATCAAACGTACCAATCGTCATCGAACGTTAAGCGTGCGGACCCCACGGGTTCGACGACTATGTAGACATGACCGAGACACGTCTCCGGTTAATAACCAACAGCGGAACCTGGATGCTCATATTGGTTCCTACATATTCTTCAAACATCTTTATCGGTCAAACCGCATAACAACATACGTTGTTCCCTTTGTCATCGTTATGGTACTTGCCCGAGATTCGATCGTCGGTATCATCATACCTAGTTCAATCTCGTTACCGGCAATTCACTTTACTCGTTCCGTAATACTTCATCCTGCAACTAACTCATTAGTCACAATGCTTGCAAGGCTTATAGTGATGAGTATTACCAAGAGGGCCCAGAGATACCTCTCTCAAACACGGAGTGACAAATCCTAATCTCGATTTATGCCAACCTAACAAACACCTTCGGAGACACCTGTAGAGCACCTTTATAATCACCATTTATGTTGTGATGTTTGGTAGCACACAAAGTGTTCCTCCGGTATACGGGAGTTGCATAATCTCATAGTCTGAGGAACTTGTATAAGTCATGAAGAAAGCAGTAGCAATGAAACTGACACGATCATAATGCTAAGCTAGCGGATGGGTCATGTCCATCACATCATTCTCCTAATGATGTGATCCCATTCATCAAATGACAACACATGTCTATGGTTAGGAAACATAATCATCTAGTCAAGTAGAGGCATACTAGGGACAATATGTTTTGTCTATGTATTCACACATGTACTAAGTTTCCGGTTAATACAATTCTAGCATGAATAACAAACATTTATCATGAAATATGGAAATAAATAATAACTTTATTATTGCCTCTAGCGCATATTTCCTTCACAAATATGGTGTGTGTCATGTAGTCGACGTTCACATGACACCACTAAGAGAATGGCAACATCCATACCATCAAAATATCGAACACATATCAAGTTCACATGATTACTTGCAACATGATTTCTCCCGTGACCTCAAGAACGAAAATAACTACTCACAAACGATAAAAATGCTCAAGATCAGAGGGGTATTGAATAGCATAATGGATATGAACATATAATATTCCACCAAATAAACCATATAGTAATCAACTACAAGATGTAATCAACACTACTAGTCACCCACGGGCACCAATCTATAGTTTTGATACAAAGATTGAACGCAAGAGATGAACTAGGGTTTGAGAGGTGTTGGTGTTGTGAAGATTTTGATGAAGATGGCCCTCCCCAAGATGGGAGCGTTGTTGGTGATGATGATAACAATGATTTCCCCCTCCGGGAGGGAAGTTCCCCCGGCAGAATCGCTCCACCGGAGGGTAAAAGTGCTCCTGCCCAAGTTCCGCCTCGAGACGGCGGCGCTTCGTCCCGAATGTCCTCCTCTTATTTTTTTTCTAGGTCAAATTGACTTATATACCAGAAGATGGGCACCGGAGGTGGGCCGAGGAGGGCACAACCCACCTGGGCGCACCTGGGCTCCCTAGCGCGCCCAGGTGGGTTGTGCCCACCTGGTGGGCCTCCTCTGGTAGTTATTTGCTCCAATATTCCTTAAATATTCCATAAAAATTCTCCATGAATGCTCAGCTTGTTTGGAGTTGTGTAGAATAGGTAGCCTGACGTAGCTTTTTCAGGTCCAGATTTCCAGCTGCCAGAATTCTCCCTCTTGGTGTGTACCTTGCAAATTATGAGAGAAAAGGCATTAGAATTACTCCAAAAAAGCATTATTATGGATTTAAACATTGTAAATAACAGTAAGAAAACATGATGCAAAATGGAAGTATCATAAACCACAAAGTCTGGATGTATACTGCAAAGGTAGTGCTCATATCTAGTGTGTATCAAATATTTAGGCGAGTCGGTGGCCGTTTTTTGTTGCTCTTAGTGTGTTTGATTTCTTATGATTTTGCAATCACACCAACAGTGTGTGACAATCTAAAGTTCCTCTGTTTTCTTCTAGTACAAGAGTTCTGACGATTTGTACTGCTTGGCTGTAAAATTATGCCGTTTGCATCACCATAAGGATAGTGGTAAGAATGCAGCAGCAAATCTGGCTGTATTTCACCAATGGTAATCTTGCTTTCTTTTATGGTTGCAGGTTGGGTTTGTTCTTCTGGCATCATTCATGATACGGTTCTCATCATAGCCTTACTGAATGATGGCAAGTGGCATCTCTAAATTTATCATATGAATTATGATCTTGCATTGCTACTTACCTGCTGTGTGGGAAGGGTACCCTTTTACCAGCGATATAGATTGTAAATATGGCCCATTTCCTTCAGGTCTTTGTTCTCTCCATCCTTTTACTAGAGCTGTAGATTTTAAATATGCTCCATTTCCTAAGGTATTTGTTCTCCATCCTTGATTTATCCGAGTCCACTGGGGCTGCTCATGAATTACATAATTTAGGCTTAGAGTGGGATGAACTTCCTTCAGAATCAATAAATAGAAAAGTTTTGGTTAATAGCAATTTTCAACAGTCAGCACCATATATATTTTGTTTTTCGGGTGTTTGGGTCTTGGCCTGTATGCTTTGTTTGACTATATTCTCTGTTTGGAACCTTCTATTCTCTTTTTTTTTCATGGTCTGAATTAATGGATATTCTTTTTGTCTCTTTAGCAGATAGTTCTCATGTTACAAGGTGTGTGGGCAAACAATGCACTGTAGGCGATCAAGTCCTTGGAAGATAGAATGTGTTCTTTTATTCCGGGCTTACAATGGCTAGTAATCAACATTGAGGAGCATGCAGGTATGGACATCGTATGAGAGGCTAAGATGGGCATGGCTATGCATCATGGTAGTTGGTTTTGCTAGATTTCATGCTTCTATCTATCCATGCTATCTCCAGCAAAGCATACTTTTTTCATGTATCTTCCAATTGGCTAGAGACTTGGAATAACCAGGGGAACTTTCTCCGTTTTGTGTTTTCGCTCTTCTCAGATTTTAAGCTAGGTGTATAGACATGTGTGCCATACACTGAATTTAGATTTTAGTGGGAATAAATCATTGTGCCATGTTCAGAATTATAACTACAGAGATGAAGGGAATTTTGTTGTTAGGCTGTTGTGGTGTTTATTTTCAAATAAATGGCATGCTTAACTTGTTGGTTTAATATAGGTGTGTAGGATAATATCTCCTCTCTGTTACAAGCAATAACGTTTCTCAGATTTGTTCAGTTGTTTGATGCAGCCGAACCACAGAAGCAACCAATAGCTATTCTGTATAACTATGACTATTCTCAGCTGAACCACACATGTACTAGCTAAACCAAGGAAGCAACTTATGATCAAATCTGATATGAGAGAGTCTAATGGTTCTGTTATTGTGTTTGTGTTTGAAACAAATTTAATCATCAACAACATGACCTTATTAATTATGTAATTTCATGTATGGCAATGTACGGAGTACATTTTTATTATCCATATTCTACTGTGTACATCTATTGAATTTAAAAGTTATAGGCGTTCAACATATTGTGTAGCAAAGACTGGTCTTACCCTTTTGTTTATTACTATGGTGTCGATCATAGACCTGGTGACCAAGTCTTGCCTTGCTGGTTGGCTGCAACTTTACTGTCTGTTGTTGCATTGTTAGCGTTGTATGGAATAGAGGAGTCTTCATTATGTGGCAGTTCATCATTACAGTAGCAGAAGATGGCTATTGTTCTTAAAGAATGTGTTATTGAATCGACTTCGGTCACATGCCTGTATATGAACTTGCGTTGATCCGAAAATAGCAAGCATTAGGATTTTATAAGACTAAGCTTTTCCCAACACATAAGTATCAGTGCCTTCACTTGTTAGCAAAGAGAGCCTTGGCTCAATGGTTGGGCATGCGGTTGTGCAGCCCAACGACCTAAGTTCAATTCCTAGAATTGACAGGTGATGGACAGGGGTTTTTCCCGATTTATTGAGGATCAAGTTTGATGTATGGTGGAAGCATTCATCAAAAAATATCTTGATACTCATTTAAAAATTCTGGGGACCATGTTTATCTTGGTACTCATACTACCCTAGATCGCCGCCGCCGCTCCCCTTTCTCGCCTTCCTTCTCCCTCGCCGCCGCCAGGATGTCATGGGCAAAGCTCGCAAGCGTCGGCGGCAACGGGCTCCTCCCCTCGAGAGGATCTGGCGGTGGGACGGCCGGCCTCGCGGCGGCCTTCGCTCGGCGGCAGTCGGCCACCGGCGGATCTAGGCGGGCTCCTGCTTGGTGGCGCTGCGGCCTGGTGACGGTGTGGTTCAGACGGGCGGCGAAGGCGAGCTCCTCCTCATCCCGATCCGATGGTGCCGTGGTGGCGCTTGGCCGCCGGGCGTCTTGGCCGGGTCGGCGAGATGGTCTGCGCGTCTTCTCCCGGCTCGATGGCTCCACGGTGGCGCCAGTGTTTCGGGCGGTTGCTTTTGCAAGCGGTGGCGGCGCTGGTTTCGGCGGCGCCCGGCATGTGCAAAGGCGGCGGTCCTCTTGCGCGGTCATGCGGCTCCGTCTCTGACCCGGACGGCGCGGGGAATGGTGGTGGCCCGGCGTGGCCGACGATCTAGATGCGGTGGTGCCGACGGCTCGCTGATATGCCGGTACTCCAGGGTCTGCCTAGTGGTGCTGGTGGTGACGGCGACCCGGGCATGAGAGTTGGATCCCTTCGAACTGATCTGTGTGAAAACTTGCCTTCGGCTCCTGCTAAGCCTGGCGGTGGCGGCGCTATCTGCGTCGTTCCCTTCTTGAAGGCATCACCGAGGAGAAGTTCAAGGCCACTCTCTGCTACCTCCGAGGGAAACCCCAGATCGGATGATCGGATGACGGCGGTGCACTGGTGTCCTTCCTCCCTTGGGGGCGTCATTCTTGGAGGTACACACGTGATCGAGGGACCAGAGGACGGATTCTTTGGTGGAGCGGTGCTTCATCCTACACACTGATGGCGACGGATCTTGACGGCGTGGCGCAGTGCAGATTCGGAGTTCGCTGTGGGAGGATGGACTTGCGCAGGAGGACGAAGTTGTCGGGCGTCATGGTGGCGTCGATGGCAGAGAGACCTGGCACGGTTCATGCAACAGTACAACTCTGAAGATGGATTGGTGGCAGGTGGCGGCGGCGGCCTCATACCCGGCAGTGTCCCGGTTGAGAGTCGCCGGACCGGTAGGTGCCCTATACCCGGCAGCGCGTCTGGTTGGGACCTCGTGTCTTAGATGTTTAGGTTTGGTCTGCGATGTTTGTTTGGTATTAGCCTGCACTATCTCGCTCCTTCATCAATTGGATAGGTGTAGCGACAGTTGTTGCTTAGACGGTGGCTTCAGTCTTGCTTTGTATGGCTTTGTAAGGTCTTATGAGAATAATTAATAAAGTGGCCGTATGCATCGCCCAGATGCAGAGGCCGGGGTCATCCTTCTTTAAAAAAAAAAGATCAATCTAGACCCGCGGACGTGCCTAAGCTGGATAAATGCGCACATACACACTCAGGAGGCCACTAGTAAACTTAAAACCATGTCAACTGAATTGCTATGCAAAGGAGATGACCGGCCGTACAAGATAGGGTTTTGACAAAGCTACGGCACGGGAGGTCCACTCATGGGAGAAGAGATAAGATGGTTCATCAAAAGGGCAAACAACACTATCATGCACGATCGGCCCGACATTCAAACCATTGCAACACAGGAAAAAGTTGCGGAAATAAAGGTTGGTGCTGCCGTGATATGTCAGAGACAGCTCGTGACACTGCCCTGGAGTAGCACAACAAAACGTACTGGCCCTGGCCCATGCACGTTCAGAATTAATAAATTTTGTACGAGTGCATGCATGCACATGCATTTATCCGATCCATGTTGGTTGTGACCAGTACGATAATGTTCTTGGATCCTTTGCAATCCATGGCCCCATCTGGAATTGGCACTACCATTTGCTCAGGTGATATAGCATCACATATTCATATATGTGGGTACGGCAGCAATATTTTTGTCAAAAAATGCTGCACTTATGAACTTATTACATAAATCACTCCCCTTCCCTAATCCCCACTAATCTTCACCCCTGAAATTCAGGGTGGGACCCTGTGCTATCCAATCAAACAAGCCCACACCACCACATCCGTAAATTTTGTAGCTAACCATTACGTAAGTGTATCGAAGCTCTAATTTTTTCAGGCAGCCATGTAGGAGAATAAGGCATCGTAACGATAAGCAGCAAAGCCTAAGTGGATTAAGTTTCATCTCCAGCCATGTCCTTGTACATGTGAGATCAAATCAAATTAATCAGAATTAAAAGTATCATATCGTGTGGCGTACTTAACATGTCATGTTGTCGATATTGCCGTGTGGAAAAATGCACCCGTATTTTACATCTCCGAGACGGGTGGTCTTTTGTTCTCCGCATTTGCTATTGTTCATGCACCTTCTTTGCATCGGTCAATTCCCGGAGAGTGGAAAGCGCGACGCCGAGCAAGATATGGGGAGGCCCGAGGCTGGACACCGTCTCCACGGTGAGTGCGAGCTGAGAACGGGCGGGAGGCGGTGAAGGTGTGGTGTCGTCTGGCAAGTTGAAGATTTTGATGGGTTCGGGTGCAGGGGGTGCGAGGCAGTTACCGCCAACAGAATCGTGTCGGGGTTCAGATGGGTGGTCGGCACGATGGCAACACGTCAGGGGGGGGGGGAGGGGGCAAGGCGTACGGAACAACACAACCAGCAGCAGGTGGCAGAGGTAGACGATTATGTAGGAGGTTGTGGGCGACACGGGAACAACGCTATACAGAGGTGGAAGAAGACGTGGTAGTGGTTGGATCTTAATCCAATGGCTCTGGATGATTCCTTGTAATGTTACAACAAAAACAGTTGTCTGAATAGTAATGTTACACCTACGTAAGGCTAATGTATTTTTTACTCAATTAGCTTGATGACAAGTTATAATTGGGTTAACGGAAGGAGGGACCCACCCCACTTAAACTCATGGGGGAGAGAAGTAATTGATGGAAAGTTATGCAAGTTTTTACGTAAGCCTACGTAGGTGTAGGATTATCGGTTGTCTGAATCATAGGCGCTCTCTTTGTTCCAAACATCCTCCTCATCTCGTGGAACACACTATGAATCTCTAAAACCCAAATCTAAATGGAGATTCTCCAAACTCTCCCCAAAGTTGCTTGCCAAGGAAGTCATGAGCCTTGCATGCCAACCTGTGCAATTATTCAACGCAAGTCCACATGCGTGTGCGCGCGCACATACACACACCACACCACGCACCAGATCCCCACGGGAGGAGGAGGAGCTCAATCCCCATCCACATGGCAACAGCTCAGGGAGAGAGGGCGCGCTCACGCACGGCGGAGGCTGCTCACGCTCACCCTGACAGCGCATGATTAAACAATCAGCGGCATCTCTGATCTCCCGCAGCGCAGACGCGCACGCACGGACACGTTCCGTCCTGCGTAAACCAGAAAGGTTACCAGAGACCTACCATGATTAATTTCTTAACAACCAAGAGAGAGAGAGAGAGAGGTCAGTGCAGGTGGAGGTGGAGGTGGAGTGGAGGGAGGTAAAAAGCTGCCATGGCTGATTCACCACTCGTGCACTGCCTCCATTATTTTACACACTCGATGCCTCCGTCAAATCGAGGTGAAAAGGAAGAGCAGGAGGAACCCATCGTGGACCCCAAAACCCCACGGGTCGGCTCATACATTGAAGCTTTGGTTGTCGATACGATACGGTTGACATGAGCAAAGCAAAGCCTTTCCTCTGCCCAAGCATTGACAAAACGGCCGGTATACATCTGATTATCTGAACACAACGCATGCTGCATTTCCAGATGATAATGTCTCCGCATGACGATCACGAGTAAAAATCGCCGCATGTACTACACACGGTCTACGGCGCTCAACACGGGCGCTACCGAGGCGTGTCCGGCGTCTGGCCGAGAGATCTACGGGGTGCATATGGCGTCGTCATGGGCGGCAGCGGGGGCCTGGGAGAGGGGCAGAGGGCGACGGATGAGTGAATGGACGAAACGATTGATGTGAAACGAAAGAAGCTTTGTCGGACGAGGAAATCAAGGAAAGCAGAGCAGAGAGAAAAGAGATGGGACGGCGGGCCGAGCTCGCAGTTGCAGGCAGGAAGGCAAAGCAGAGAGGGCAAGAGATTCAGTGCTCGATCGATCAGATCACATCCAGCCGTCGACCCTCACCTGTCACCGCCGCGGGGTACGGACAACTCATGTTCACAGTGCGCGGCAGCAGGGCAGGGCGGAGTGCACCGCACTCTTCCTCCAACCTGACCCTTCCTTCGTGCTGAGACGAGAGAGGAGAGGAGAGGTCGGAGGTGAAAGACGGATGGATGGATGGGTCGACGGTGGGCCCCACGAGGGGGACAAGCCCACGAAACTGTAATAAATGCCCACATCACCTAGATCATGTACTGCCGCTGCTGGTTTCATTTCAAAAAAAAATATCCCCTCAAAAAATTTGGAAAATATATTGGAGTAATAATTTCCTCCAGAAAAATGGTACTTTATGTCATTGTTGGGTTGTTGCGTTCGAATGTAAATGTAGTCTCGACTTCCTTGCCACTTTGGTGCCTTGCAGCAAACTCCACTGCTACTTAATGGAGAGACATTTGCAGAAGAAAAGAAATGAAAATGTGTGAGCCGGAATCTTGGCACGTAAGGCACATTCACCGGGTCAGAGAATCCTAAGACATGGAGAACCGGGTTAACCAGAGACCCTCCCTTAATCTGTAATATTGGTACTAGTAGCAGTAGTACTACTATACTACTAATCATGGTTAGTGGGTGGACTAATGGCCCGCGCCACCGCTAACCAATGGCCCATCTATAACTGCTCCACCGCTTCGGCAGACCAACAAAACCGACGACAGGGGAGCCGAGAGCGGCAAGCCACTGGACGCTAGCGCCTGCATCTTCCGCTCGCTAGCTCTCCGTGCGGCGGGATGAAGCAGCCGGCGGCGAGCCCGGGCCGCGCGGAGAAGCCGCAGCAGCTGCCGGCGCCGCCGGGGCTGGCGCGGCTGCTGCTCAGCAAGAGCCGGCGCGGGGCGCGGTCGCGCCGCGCGCCGGCCACGTCGCCCATGTTCGTGTCCCGGGGCCGGAGCCGCGCGGCGGCGGCGGCGGCGGGGGCGGACGGGGAGCCCTCGTCGCCCAAGGTCACCTGCATTGGCCAGGTCCGGATGCGCAAGGGGAAGAAGGGCAACAAGAAGGGGGCCCCGGCGCCGCCGCCCCCGCTGCCGCCGGCCAAGGAGGAGAAGGCCAGGGGCTACTGCCGGTGCCTCAAGAAGGCGTTCCTCTGCGGCGGGCTGTTTGACTTCGACCGCAAGCACCGGCGCAAGGGGCCGGCGCCGGAGGCGGAGCGCACTCGCCGGTCGCCCTGGGTGTTCAGCAGCAGGGACGTGGCCGTCGCCGCCGCGCCCAAGCCGCCGGATCCGGCCAGCGACCGCGCGGAGGAGGAGGGGGAGGACGACGACAAGTCCGTGGGGGCCTTCGGCTCGGTGGAGAGAGACGAGAAGGCGAGTGACCCGGGGACCGACAGCGGTGGCAAGGAGGAGGAGGAAGAGTGCGAGGAAGGGGAGGCGGCGGAGCTCGTGTCGTCGGCGACCACCACGCCGCCCAAGAACGCTCTGCTCCTGATGCGCTGCCGCTCGGCGCCGCAGAACCGCTCGTCCCCGCTCACCTCCAGGTTCGCGGCCGGCGCCGCGCCGTCGCCGGTCCAGGAAGCGGCCGATTTCGCGGTGGACTCGATCGCCGCGACGCCACCTCGGGCGTCGCCCTCTCCCCGCAAGCCGGACATGGTGTCACCTTGGGCGTCTCCTTCCCCGCGCAAGCCGGACATGCTCTCACCTTGGGCGTCTCCCTCCCGGCGCAAGCCGGACATGTTGCAGTCACCACGGGCGTCGCCATCTCCCCGCAAGCCGGACATGGTGTCCGCGGAAAGCAACGACGAGAAGCGGCAAGAAATGGGAGTATCCACGCAGGAAGACGAGGAGAAGACGCTCGAACAAGAGCGCGAAGGCGACAACGACGAGGAGGAGGAGGAGGAAGACGAGGCGGAAGAGATGCGGTGCTCGTCGGCGCGGCCGCTGGTGCTGCAGAGGTGCAAGTCGGAGCCGGCGACGACCGCGGCGGCGAAGATGGCGGCCGGGGCCGGGGCCGAGGGGGCGCCGTCCGGCTGCTTCTGGGCCAACGGCGGGAGCAGCGGCCGGCGGAGGCACGCGCCGCAGATGTCGCCGGCGGCCGCCGCTCCGGTGGCTTTGACCGGTCACTGATGAGTCAGTAGGTGGGGAACCCTAGCTGTCTCCCGTATACTAGTACTAGTATTTTCCCTTTGTTGCTGTCGCTGTCGATTAAATTTAGCACGGTAAAGCTGTAATTCCCCATTCTCATTTCTCCGTCCATCCATGCCTGTAAAAAGATTTACGTACCTAGTCACGCTGTAAATCTTCTCCTGCTGCCACTAGTTGTTTATTTACCACTGTTATGCAAAGTGTGTAGCCACGATTCGCCTGTTAATCCAACCATCTCTGGTGCGTCTGTGCCGGTACCAGTACAGTACCATACTAATAATCTGGCATAGTGTACATGTACTGCTATATACAGAAGGTATACTGTTAAGTACTTTGTAGATTTAACAGTGCCATGAATGAGCTTGTCCGTGCACACCCGCTTCACTCAAGTGTGCGTGCAAACTTTTTACCCCTCACCCACTCCAGCGGCAGATGTACGTGGTAGTACTACTAGCTAAGAGTTACTGGCGGTAACCGTGCCCATGTTTGGACGCCTGTGCGAAGGAGATTCCGGGCAGCGATCGCTCTCGCGCCCCTGTTTGCAGCAGCCATCTCGTTTTCGTGGGAGCTGCAGCGAGCTCCTCGTAGTTGCAGGGCCAAAGAATCCGTGACCGCGACGCTTCTGATCCAATCCGAGCCACGTTACGTTACACTAGTACATTACACGAGAAGCCTGTGCTCTGAGGTCTGGACCAACCACGGTAAGAAAAGAAAATGAAATGGATCAGAGGAATTGATGAGAGGTTTGACTTGGGAACATGGCGTGAGAGCCGACTAAACACTCATGATGCAGCGGAGCGACCGACCGTGCGTCGTGCACACGTGCGAGGGAGGGCGCACTAGTTGACCTGCAGACACTGCAGGTCAGTGAGTGTGTGTGTATGTATGAGAGGGCATAAATAGTTTACCTTTTGTTTTAGATTATTCTGTGTCGTACTAGTGTGCTCCAGTGTGGCGGCACGAGAGGCGGCAAGTCTCGTGGGTGTCATCTCGAGATCTACGAGTGCTGTTCATGTTGATCGGGTTTTCTTTGGAAACAGCGGCTTTGCCCCAAACTAACACCATCCAGCACTAGTAGCATTACTCGACTTGTCTTCGCCTCTTGTCATATTGTTGCTTTAGCCTGTGGATGTTTTCACGGTGTACGTGGGACAAGTACTCACGGTGCAAAGTCCGTACTGACGCCTGTCGTTGCAACGTTGGTGGGGGTGCCAATTGTGCATCAGCACCAATCTCCATACATAACAGGGCAAGGAGGGCACACAAATTTTGGCAACGCATGTACCGCCCATCATGGCCCGATGACAGGAGCGAGCACTGCTTATGCAAAGACCAATTTACAACTTACCACAGGTGATGAGTCGACGCAAGTATACGCACAAAACCGCAGTGGAGTACAGGATATCACAACAGGCAGGTTCACATTTTTAACAAAGCAAACTGGTTAATGCACAGGCCTGCTCCTGAGTTGGCGATGGAACATCGGTTGCCTTGTTGGCATGAGTTAATCAATCAACCCGCTGAAGCACGCAAGCCACAACTCTTGGCTCAACTGAGGTTATGCCTGCATGAGAAATACAACACCTGGCAGGCACTTCTCATGCTTGGCAAAGCACAGATGAATCAACAGCAGCAAGTAACACTGAAGGGCTCTGTTTATTGACCGCCACTTCAGAAATAATAATTTATTCTCCATCGAGCATCAAGGTAACAGAACATCTAAATTAGCGCCTCAAACCCTAAATACAATGATGGTACACACAAACATCCACATGTATAGACTTGCATCCAGGGTGGCCTCCCTATTCCCTTATGTCCAGTAAAGAAGGTCAAAAAATGTACAAACTGCTCCAGTAGCAACATTATCCTTGATCCCCAGTCAGCAAATTTTCTATACCAACCTAGCAGGAATAGAAATACATAAGTAGTGACCTCTAATAATTACATGAACAGGTAGATAAATATATGGATGAACTCGTGTTAAA
The DNA here is from genome assembly GCA_021437245.1 of Aegilops speltoides. Lineage (NCBI taxonomy): Eukaryota > Viridiplantae > Streptophyta > Magnoliopsida > Poales > Poaceae > Aegilops > Aegilops speltoides. Next base: position 55,580,172 of record CM038141.1, on the reverse strand, counting down.
TGATTTAGTTGAAAAACTCCATGTCATGGTAAATAATTTAGTTTAAAAAACTTCATGAATTCCTGTGCTATTTTACCCTATGGCTTCACCAGTAGATCCTCAACAATACATTAGCATAACAAAGAAGAGAGGTTCTTGTTATATAGAATGTTCAAATCATACTGCTTTAGATGTGATCAGATTAATTACTGCTTATTTGAGATTTGAATTACTGCCCATAAATTATACATCTTAGATGATGATGAAGCATCTGTCACAAAACTGTATACAGTTTGCCACTTGGTCAAATATTAGCTTTCTTAGACAATCCAAGATTAAAAAAAAAACTGGCTATGTCTTCCGCTAGCCAATCTACCAGCTAAATTTCAAAAAAAGAAGGGAATAAAACCTAACAGGCTAACTAATGGAAGTTCAGAAGCAAACCGAAGCATAAAGAATCTTTAGAAGAGCATATTTATCTGCTTCATTTTGCACAACTAACAAGAATTGGCAGCAGACTTTTGTTCTACTTATCATGCTTTACTTTGGAACTAACAAGAATTGGCAGCAGACTTTGATTCTACTTATCATGCTTTACTTTGTAACTTCTACTTTTTATTTGGACTACGTTGCATTCCATTCTTAAGTCAGAGATGCAGAAATATCTTCCATGTCTTCTTCTTCTAAAAACATGCCTAGTTACAAAGTAACCACTTGAATCCCACAAAAACAAAGTGCAAGGACTGCCTGTCGAAAGAAGTTTTTTTTTCGAAACAGAGGCAAAAGAATTGCCTCGTCGATTAATTAAGAAGAGAATTGCCCGGTTAATAGATAATTGATTCGTTAAGCTCACCATCAGAGTCCTCTGTGCAGATCCCAATGGAACACTTGGAGTTTGTCGACCAGGTGAGGCAACACAGCATCTATGTTTGTGTTTCTCTTTACATCAACCAGAAGAACCTGATAACCTCGGTAAAAATCAGGATTTCCGGAAGGCAGCCTTGCCAAATTAATGCAAACTCAGCTATCCCATTTCAATGTCCAATCTACTCAGAGTCAGAATCTATTGATAAACAAAGTCGAGGCCTGACCGACCGAGACCGAGGCTGGCGAGGATGAGAAAATATATTTTCAATCCTTCTTGGATTTAAATTAGCTCCGTCATCTCTGTCATTGTTTGTGCTTGGAAGCACAGAAGCTGCAAAATTAGGGGAAAATAATTATGCCAGTACCACAAGGGAATTTAAACAATTGAATTAATCTGCTGATAAATACAAGATGATACAGGTGGGTACACAGAGCAACAACTATTAGCAGGCAAAAGGTCGGAAGATTAAAAATCTCAAAATCCAGTTCAATTCATGATACAAAAGGTTTAAATGGAGTGAAACTTGTTTCTTTACAACCCTGATCAACATCCAACTGATATTTTCCTATCGGATGAACACTGCAGATCACTTTTTCCTACTAAGCATCTGTAGAGTTTTTTTTGGGGGTTAGTTGGGGGATAGGATAACATAACTTCGAAACCAGGAGAAATATGGGGGAATGATAGCAATTTTCAGCTTACAGTTAACCATAACTAGACTAGTAGAAACATAAACCCTTTCTTAAGAAAGTAGGATTACTTTATTTTCCCTTTGGGAACTTTTGGCAAATCTTAAGGACAAATAAGAAAGTGGGACAGAAGGACAGCTGTTTCTAAGGCGTGTTTTACTTGAAAGATCAGCTTCAAGTAACCACTTACTGTGGTAGTTTTCTTATTTGCAGTTCCACTAAAAAAGCTATATGCTCTTCAACTGCTGAAATGGAGCATATAAGAAAGGAAAACTGAATGCATAAAAGGGAGACAAACCAGCGTCAATTAATGGTTCCACTCCTGTCTCATTTGACCGTATTTGTTCTTGCAAATTTAAACCATTAGCAGCTGCAGGCTCTTCATTACCACCTCCACCGGCTGCTAGCGTAAGAGAGATCCAATCATCAGACTGAACCCCATTTGATGCATTTACACGCTCACTTGGTTCTTCCTGAAGGGGAGCAGAAGAAGGCTGACTTGGAAGAAAAATTTGCAAAGAAGGATCGTCACCACCGAAAGCCAATGGGTTATCAACCAAACTTCCATGCATTTCATTATTACTGCGGTAAACTGGAAGGTCATGAGCTACAGAAGCCTCCTCTATGCCAACATTACAATCAAGGGAATAGTCGTTTGGTGTAATGCTAAAGGAATTGTGCGAACCAACATAAGTATCGGCGGTGCCATCCCCGAAAAACTGGTAGCCTTGCTCCGGTTGAGAATAGGGCATTTGCCAATTAGTCATCTCAAAATCATCAGCATTGTTGCTTAATAAACCAAGGCCACTAGTACCGACGCCAGCATCTTCCTGGTATCTTCCAGTAAATCCAGCATCACTAGTGGCAAAAGGAAAACCACCGCCATTTACAGTAGTATTGTCGTAGACAGTTGGTGGGCAAACAATTGTGTCGTTCTCTTCATCAGAATCACTAAGAACAATGACATCTCCAGCACTAAGTTGTTGCTGTGATGTATCCTCTGTATTATATGTTTGGCCGAAATTGAGAGGAAAACTTTCAAACTCGTGACCATTGTTCAATGATAAATCAATATGCATACTGCCCTCCTGGTTCACACTTGTGTCTTCCCCATCTCTATAACTCCCAGTGGGACTACTGCTCATAGGGAAAGTGTTTGGAGTTCGGAAAGTAATATTGTTCTGGGTGATATTTCCTACCACAGAAGGCTTCTTGTCATCTGCTTTGTTACTAACTTCCCAAATTCCATTTTTTCTCTTGATTCCAATTTTTAAACTCTTATGGCCATCAGAAGTACCTTCTATCTTGAGTTCATTAAAATTCTCAACGCCAGGTTTGTTATCTTCCTTCAAGATGCAGAGCGTGCCATCAGGCATATGCCACTGAGATAATTCCCTAGTTGGTACATCACCCTTTATACGCCAAGATCCGTCTGGCTTAATATCAATCTCATTGACATCTTCACTACAATCACGCAACTGCATCATAAAGAAAAAAGAATAAACAAAAGCAACCAAATCACGCAACAACAAAAACCGAAGGTATGATGGAAGACCTACCAGAGAAGTAATCCGATTGAAGTAAGGATCAATCATCAAATTTTCAAGAGAGTAGTTCTTTAAACATATTGGACACTGCCACTGCAGAATGCAAAAAGAGAGCAATCAGAGAGACTACATAAGACATACCAAACCAATTTTATGCCACAATATGGGCTGCCACCTTGCAGAAAATCACTAAACATGGACGAAGAGCATTCTATATTTACTTGACTTCCTGGATGCACATGCACAAGTGTTGATGTACACATATAAGCGCAAAATCTAACCTTGCGGGACCGCTGATTCAGTTCCACGAAGGTGTCGAGATCAAAACAACCCATGTGAACGCAAGGCTTGAACCTTCCAGCAGTCTTCATTCTGGATCCACTATTCTGAAAATATATATTAGAACTGTTAGATTGATTCCAAATCTTGCATACGTCACGAGAAATATTTGGTTGTTCAAATATTGATTGCGCAAGATTGGCAAGAAAAAGCATTGGAAGTGGGCAAAGGGCATGGCCATATGGACATGTCGAAAACTGGAAACACCAAGACAAAGGATGAATTTTAGCACATGGCAAAATAACAGGTAGGGTGATTTGGGTACAAACCAGATATACCCTTAGCTTATAAAGGTAGACATAACATACATTGACAAAGTTCTCGCAAAAAAAAAACATACATTGACAAAGAACATACATTAAAACAAATATTTTTGCTTCTGAAAGATGCCATATTAGTACCCATTTCTATATGCCTAAAACTACTCAGCTAACGAGCAAGGAATGTAGCAAACTGACAGCGTGTAATTACTAACCACGAGGCAAGCATACAGGACTGACAAGTATATGCTGAGTCAGCCAAAAATAACAATAACAGTTACCCGCACGAAAACTCACAGGGCAACGAAGGTTGACTGTAACAGATTCAGTAACCACTTCCAAATCACTGTCACTATCAGCGTTCTCTGCAGTATCTCCACCTCCGAGACAGCGCCGAACACGAGTAAGAGCATCCTCAAAAGATTCACCTTCAGCTTCCTTTGGAACTAAATTTAAAACCTGGATACCAATGATAGCGTTAACGGAAAGGTAATGCAACAAGAAATTATGTAATATGTCAGAATGTAAATCAAGTGGTCTAAAATGGGAATGGGAAGGTAATGAAACAACTTATTCAAAATAAAAACGTGGAGCACTACAAGATGCTAAAATCAAAAGAAAATGTTCAAGAAACAGCAGAAAATTTTAGTTTGGTACAGTTGTTTTCACTGGACAAAGTAACAATTTGCAAAAGTAATCCTGGACATACAGGATTAGATTCACTCTCACAAGTTGGAAAAGTTACAGCCAGTTTCATTTTATAACCTGAGATCTTTCAGTGGCAGATGTTGGCAGTAATTAGGGGTCAAATCTGTTCCAGGTGGAGGATGCAATGGCAGATGTTCGGAGTTTCTGTAACACAGTCCATGCCATCCAATTTTCCGAAGTTTGATCGTCAACACATTTAAAACTATCGAAATTGGTTAATGTCCAATTTTAGAATAATTCTTAACAGTTACTGCTAAACTTATAATTGCAGGTAGCGTGAAGTAATAAAAACAAATAGCAGTGGTCACAAGTCATTTCAAAACAAGAACTGTCAAAGTAAGATTTGTGATGAATTACAGAACTTCATATTTTCCTTCTTGTAATAAAGTTCAAATTATGTGTCGTTCTTAATCATTGATGAACATTCCAGCCAGACAAATATAGGGAGGAATGGTGGGCAATAACAATCAGTTGGTGTGCACATGTCCCTCTTCAGGATATATATAGATAAAGGGGCACAAAGTGTTCCGTACCATCGCAAAGATAACTCGAGTTGGAAAACAACATCGATGTGTCACTGACATGTGGCTCCATGGCTCACTAGTCTGCCTCACATGTGATGGCATTTTCAATTTGTACATCTTTGCGATGATACCGAGCTAGGCTTCTCCTTAAAGGAGGCTATGGTCCAGTCAAATGGAGAAAGGCAACTGAGAGATAAGTGAACAGGAAAAGGAAACACCTAATACCAATCATTTCAACTAAATTGATAAGTAAAGTCAAAACCTGAGGAACACTCCTCCTCCTAGCAACTCGGACTCCAAAGCAAAATGTTCGATTATCAACCCTCCGTAAGCAGATCTTGTTAGTTCCTTCTCTACTGCATGTGGTTATCTGCAAAATACAAGGATGGCAAGTTCAAGCCATGACAAAAAGAACTTGGGTAAAGAATAAAAATAAAAATGTAGCAAACAGTATTAATGTAATGATTGAATGCAGAATGTTTCTTCATGCACAAGAAGTTCTCAATCTGTCAACAAAATATACCACATTGATTGGTCCCAACATGAAAATGGATGTTGTATGCTGCCAGTTCTGTACCTAGACTATCCAACTCCAGTTGTTGATTCATGAAATCCAACAGTGGCTGTAGCAAGATAAGTCTACCTGACACCAATATCACCAAGCTAATTAAGTCTTTCGCGGAAGTGATGCCTTACAGTGTCATGGCCATGTAGTTAAATTCTTGTATGGGACATAACATTATTAATTAGTGTATAGATATGTCTTCATCTTACAGTTCACCCTTTACCTCATATATGTATGTAAATTCAGTTGTAGTACTTTCTGTGACGCTGGATCAAAAACTAGTTGCACTTTTAAACAAGCTATTTTGGATGTTCAGGTAAGTTCAAAAGTTACAAGCCTACTCATCATGAACATGACGAGACATAACCGAAAAGTAATGTTGGTCCATGGACAATATGTCCCTCAACACAGCTTGTAAAATCGTAAGACCCGGCCCTACTCATGTTGGCCAATGTGGCACAATTGCACAAGTAAAGTTGTGCTGGCAGTTTGCAGTCAACTGTGCTAGGATATAATGCTTGCTGGATCCGAACATAAAACCTGCAGTGTTCCAGGTTTAACTCTTTTAGTCCAAGTGAGTCCAAAAGCGTAAGCTGCATGCTATGGACATGCTGGACCACCATTTGTGGGTTATGCCCATTGATTGCAGCATCAAGTGCACTAGTGGGTATCCACAGAGCTACTGACGAGGGGTGGTTACAGGCATTTAGGATCATCCCTTCGAGTGGGGCGAGGGCTTATCATGCAGCCTAACTAAGTGTTGCTGCAAGTAGAATTGTGGTCACAGGCCTACATAAGCTTGCTGGTCCAAATGCAACACTTTTTGGTTAATCCTTTTACGCGACACAAGGATGAAACTGTAAGTGGATAAACATGCAGAGGGACAGAATAAGAATGAACTCACCAATGGCCCATCATCCCGTCCATTTATGCCTAGCAACTGAGAACCAGGTCTGGTCACTACTCGTACAGCAAAACCTGAATGAATGGAAAAGATAAACGACATTCACACTGATAATCCTTAATTCCAAAATGATCAATGTAAAACACAACCTACAAGGCTACAACTCAGATTTAGCACATATGTTAGAGCAGTGTCTGGGATATAAGCAAACATTGAACTGATATGCGTTTCAAAAATATTCCTCAGCCTAGTTATATATTGCCAACAATACCATTCACTTCCAATTCTGCATATTGGGGCCACTGCATCCTGAACTGAACTTTATCATTCATAAGAATGCACCAAACCTGTGCATAAAACATCCTCCGGTTAATAAGACAGTACTACAGACCAACATATATAGTCTGGTCTCCGAGTATATCTGCAAACTAAAAACTTCTGAGAGAATCACTCTGCATATACAAGAGACTAGCATACCATCTACATATGGTAAAAATGGAACTATCCAATAATGCAAAGGAAAAAAAAGTTGGCAAATGAACCTTATAAATTACTAATACCCCCCCACACACACACACACATAAAGAAAATAACTTATCCTCAGATGTTTGCCTTCATGATTCAATAACAAATACATGGGATAATATACTATTCCTGTGAGTGTAAATTCGATGATAGAATCCAGATGCCTTAAAACCTAGACATATACTCATTTCTTCCAGATTAGTCATGGGGTTGTAACATAGCAGTATCTTAAAACGAGGAAGACTTTCAGAATTCGGGTATGTAAAGGTATAGCGGTATCAACAACAACAACAAAGCCTTCAATAACAAAGGTATAGCGGTATCATGTCACATTAATTTCCTTTGCCCAAAAAGCATGGTATATTAAATCAAACTGAGAACTATGGCACATCTACTGTAGCTTCAAGTGTACTTCAAAGTACTGTTCGGTGTAGTTGCTGTCGGTTGCTAGAGATTAGATTGATTTGGTTAGTTTCTATCCAGTTGAGTTTGTGTAGTTTAACCCAAGTGGTCCATGTATGCTTGGGTACATATCTATGTAAAAAGCAAAGGAAGAAAGTGAATGAATCCAGAAAATTAAGAAAACTCTTCGGTGTGGATGCACGTCCTCAGCGAGTTGTAATAGCATTCAAATATATGTCCTATACAACACCTACTAGCTGGCATTCTTTAATCAAGCAATACATGAATTAAGCAGTGTCACTGAAGTACTGCTATGACATTTGTCTTCACCAACTATTCTAGATCTATTCCAACCACAATATGTGCATACCTTCAGGTACGAGATTCTACATCAAGTTGTCACTGTCCAATTTCTCTACGACAGGTGTTTACCAAGCTGTAAACTACGCTCGCGGAGTGAAGACGAGTTCACTCAGAACTCAGGAATGCAAAAATTAGCTTTTCAGGAGAGCATACCTGGAGATCATATTCTGATCTCTGAACTGTTTCCCTATCCGCTCGAGAAAGTTGGAAGGTTTTCTCCACGGTTTGAAGTACACTTGTTCTACAGATAAGTGACAATGTGAGGATGCAATAAGGACAAGTTTATATCACAAGTAACACAAAAATCGGAAACGAGACAATGCAAGCACATCAATATGCAGTAGGGGCGCAAGCCACATCCCGCTTCATCCCGCGAAACTCATCAATAAGCTCATAATTTGCTCATTACTTGTCTAAAATTAAATACTATATCTGAACTATGGTATTGTCCATTAGCCCGCCCCGCTTGCATCCCTATTATGCAGTTATCGATCACCCACCCTGAGTAATATATAGTAGATTAACATTGCAGGAGAAAATAACATTTAAGAAACATTGTACCGCATACAAGGCCCCGTTTGGAACATGGGAAAACAGTAGAAACACTATTCACACAGGAAAAGCTCCTTTCCTGGCGTTTGGAATCCGGATCATCTTACAAAAAATGGGGATAGGAATCAATTTCCTTCACTTCTACAAGAATTTCACAGGGTTCTGAACACCCAGTCCAACCTCATTTTTTCCCCCTCGTCGCATAAGACTGAGGCGCTGCAGCTACAGCAGCTGCTTGATCTCCCGCCATGACCAGCAAACACAGGAAAAGCTCTAAGCAAATCAACGGGCAGGGAGGCAGGGGAGAAGCTTAAGCAAGCACAAAAATGGAATCCCCGCAACGTGTAGAACACATTGGCGGCAATGCTTTTCCGTAAGGAGCAGCTGGTAACTAGTGGCCGGAGCTAGGCGTGACCGAGAAAAACTAGCAGAGAGAAAAGAAGGAAACGTGCATGGAGAAGATGAAGTTGGGGTAAGAAAGAGCATGTGGTGTAGAAAGGGTGATTGCATGATGTTATTTTGCTATACCTTTCACGGTAGTTGTACCAGAAAATTATTCTCTATTAGGCAAGAGATTCAATGACATGTGTGGGGCTTAAGTGCTGTGTCTGACTGTAGTTTGACTGAGCTATTAGGATTCATGTGATATACCAATTCCGGCATTCCAAACACATGATTTCTTTTCCGATTCCATTGTTTTTCCTATTCCCTATTTTCCCTACCGTGTTACAAACAGGGCCTAAATGTATTTTCAGAGACATGTAGACTAAGTTCTGACATCAACAGAACAGATATCTGCTACGTGCTTACTAAGCCTTTTCTTTGAAAAGATGAGTTGTCATTTTAAACTTATGAAACAAACAAACTGAGAGTCATTCAAGTTTAATAATAAGACTTCAAGAGGAATGTCTTATGTCTGTCAAAAGGTTATGAACTAGAGCAACCGACTAAAAGGACAGACCCAGTGCTAGAAGCTCCCACACCAGGTGGAGCCTGGGGAAGGATTATACAAGGCAAGTCTTACCCCTCACAGTGCAATGCAGGGAGGCTGCATCGAACCCAGGACCTCTTGGCACAAGTGGGGAGTACTTCACCACTGTGCTAGGCCTGTCCTTCAACTGGAGCAAGCCACTAATATATATAAGTGTGTTGGATGAACCAGCATATATTAATTAGTACTTCACCCTTAACAATAGCATAACGGGCATCCCTGGGAAAATAAACAAAGCAATACAACCTACCATGCATTACGTCCTAAAAGTAGAATCAAACATGGTGAGAATTTCCCAACAAAGAATGGAGAAGGCAGAAACAGCTGAATGTAGCCCATCTTTTCCGAATTAAAATAAATAGGGATAAGCTGTGGACGTGGTGGGACTTGGGAGCCTAGTAACAGCCCGATAGAAACTATTGTTGCCAGGTAGGCAGGTACGCACACACGAGTGCCACAAAAGGGACAAGCTGCTCCAGCCTCCAGCAACCACACCGCCGCCGCCTTGACTCGACACTGCTGCAACCGCCACCACCTTGACACGACCGCAGCCATTTCCCCCAAGCACAGCAGTGCTCCTCTCAACGGCAACCACACTCGAGCAGGTAACCCTATTTATCTCTTTGTGATTCAATTTTTTGTTGTTGAGCTGCTGCTGCTTGCTTCCCCGTGCTGTTCTTGTGCTTCATGCTTCTTGCTTCCCCATGCTGCCATCCCCCCAAGCCCAGCCACTCTCCTCTTCCCCACTCTGTTCTTGGCTTCGTGCTGTTGCTCAGTGTTGATTGCTGTTGCTGCTTGCTGTTAGGTAGCATGGCATCTAGGAGCGCCACCGCCTGTAACCTATCATACGTGGGTGAGAGTGAAGGGCAGCCTGGTTTTGTAGATCCGAAATATTCTGTGTGGGCTTATGTTCAGAAAGTTGCACCTGCATCCTCTTCAGTCTCTAATACTAGCTTTTGATGTATTTTGCAAGTTACAATCGCAATGACACAGGTCTGGAGGAACAATTAATTTAATTCAATCACTGAACACTTGAAAAGGGAGACAATAAATGTGGCAGTATTCTGATGTCATCCCAGTTTCTCGTTAATTTTTTGTTTTAACTCTATTATATAGCATATTTTAAACCCGATTGGCTGTTCTTGGAAAATGCCGTATCCCATGTCCCCGTATGCATATCGCCATGTCCATGTCTCCGTATCCGTGCTTTTTAGCTCTTTCCAATTGTTTTCTTTCAGAAAGAGGGAAGGGAAACATCATGTATAATGGTATACATACTGGTGACTGGTAACAAGGTTTCATCTTATACTCACCCATCATTTGCAACACCAGATGACATGAATTTCAGAGGGGGTAATGGATTCCCTGTAGTGACCCAAAACCTGCAAATTTAGAAGTCTGAAACTTCAGCAAGTGAAAATTCCACTTTCCAGTCTACACAGAAAAGCAGGGGAAGTGCATGATATGGAGGCTTCTCATTCGAGATTCCGACTTCAGCATAAATAAATGCTTTCTACTGAACATAAACAGTGCATGATATGGAGGTTAACTTCTATAATGCTATTCAGAGATTCCGACTTCGGATGCCCTAATTACATTTACAAAGTTTGCTACTCCTTCAGGGGACAACTCATTTGAGATATTGATTTATTTATTTATTTGTAAAAGCACAAATATGTACTTGTGCAAAACAACCTGGGGTGTAAAATAAGTAACTTGAATTGTGCCAAAACCTCATTTGAACTTCATGCTAACAAGAAATAAACCACCCTTCTAGGAACCCTTAACTTAACCAGTTATAGAATGGGCATAGCAGTTCAAATAATAAATGAAAAGATATAGACGGCCTGATGCATGAATAACTTCATTCCCAAAAGTACTCCATTCTCCAGAGGAATGAAATGGCAGGTTCAATAGCATTTGTATCAGGACACTAACTTATAGTTGATCAGACACAAAAGAAGAAAGTGATCAGATTTATTTACCACAACAGGCATTCCAATTCAATAAATTAAATTGTACGGAAGTTGCTATCTGGAGCGAGCTAATCACTTCCAAAGTTCCAATTACAATTCATTGTTAAATTCTAGTGACAAACATAATGATTAAGAAACATAAATGCACTATAAAATAACAAGTGTATATCAGATAAAAACTGAGCTAAAAAAACAAAGAGCAAGCAGGAGAAGCAAGACATACGGGTCTGCCCGACTTAGTCGGCATAATTCACAGTAGAAGTGGGGTGGAACTTCAGGGCCAACACCCTCAGTGGGCTTATCTGGAACGAGCACACAGCTCATATGTTGCCACACATGGCATCGATCATCCTCACACTGCAGAAAAGGCACAGTAAAATTCTCAAAAAGGGATGGCAGCACAAAAAACTGAATTAAGTTGACAAACTATAAGAACTTTGCTTCATGTCATAGTCATCTTTTCAAGGGAAAAACAAGAGAGGAAAACAACTACAATACCTGGATCATATTATCATTTAACAACTTGCTATCACAAACGCAGCGGACCTTAGTCACTGGCTGTGGCTGGAAGGAGTCGTTGACTTCATCTTTAGGCCGGAATAAATCTGATCCAGTGTGGGACCTAGTGGCTAGATCGGGAGCAGATTGGATTTGCATTTTCCTGCTAATGAAAGCATAAATACCTCAAAAAGAAGCACCAATAATATTATCTCAAGTATCTGCACTACTCTGCTACAGAGATAATTTGATAAAACAATATAATTGAACCTGTATATATCATCGACAATTTTTGCCACTGCCTCCTTTGTGAAAGAATTTTTTCTTCCCCACCCATGATGCCTTTGACCTGCAACAGGATAACAGAACAAAAACTTAGCAGGTAGTTCAGGAAAGTATAAATCATTACAACATTTGAGATGAAGAAATGTATGCCATCGAGACAAAGATAAGAACATCAAATAGGAGTAGTTAACTAGCCAGTCTACTGATCGAAAAACAGAATTGGCAATCAAATACCAAAATGGAAACTAAGAAAGGGGGGTTAAGATGAACAGCAGTGTGGAAAAAGAAACTTTGGCTTTAGCACAATTTAAAATGTAAGGCTATCCCGTGAAAGTGTGAAATGCAATCAATGAAGATACAGATAAGGGAAATACAAACAACAGACATGCATACCTTGCTCATCTGATAACAGTGCCAATACTCTGTCAATAAGATCCTGTGACCAGATGAGGAGACTGAATTAGATAATGAAAATATAAAATTGATAGCATTATTCAAAGGACATATTCTGCAGAGTATGGATTCTGTACTTATGAGAGGTTTAAAAAGTTTGAATCAACTGCTTTTAATTTGGAATTCTCAGGCATGCGTGTGATACCCTTTTTGCTACACATACAATGTATGAAGGGTGATGTAGCAACTATATGTGTATATTTTTCAGGAACGTAAACGGACATATTCTCACATAAAATTGTGTGCATCAAATATTTCAGCATATACATATGTGTGTGTTTTGGATCTTTTTAATGTCTACAATTATCGTTCTGCTCACGAGGACATGCTCCCAGTCTCACCTCTCAAGTGCCCTTAGGAATTACAAGATTCTGTATTATGAAGTATAATGAACACCCGGCAAAGGAAGTTACACCATGTGATCACCATATAATTGAAAACAAACTTCACAGAGATGGCGAAACAAGGTGCAGGAAATAGTCAAGAGAGCAAGAACATTTGCCAACCTGCTTCTTTCCTTGCTTTGGTAGGCCTAACTGATGCAAGATATCTTTGAGTTCCTTTATTCGAAAGTATGCCAGTTTATCCTGCGATGGACAATGGAAAAGGTCAAAGCTAAAGTGGCACAAGCAACTCATTTTTGGCAAGACATGCATACAGACTAAACACTAAAGCCAAACTACCAATCTTGGGAGGCATTTCGGTACGAGTAATGCTACATATACAAAAGGTTACTTACCTTTTTTACAGGCAAGCTGACATGGAGGATTATGATTGGTAATAGGGGGGTGAAGGGGCCCACCCCAGTTGAATTGGGGCGGGGGATTAGTTTGGAAAGTTAAGTAAAACGTTTGTAGATTCTTCCTAGTCCTGGCATGTTTCAGTACTTAACAGAGAGATGATTGTGTGTGGATTTGAGCATAGTACAGCTAATCTCGCTCAAGTAATTGTCATGGATCCAAACTGAGATATCAACCCACTAGTACAACTAATCCTAGTTACGCAATTGTCATGAAATACATTAATCCAAACTAGCAAGTTATTTTCTCATGTCAACAGTTAAGAGAGTCTAACTTTAAGACTAGGCCAACACGAAGGACTCCTGAAAACTCACTCCTATATGACTGTGGACACTGGACCAACCCATGTGTGACGAGTCAAGCGAGTACAAACAAGTAAAAGCACACGCTAAACGCTGTGCTGAATCCATCGGTAGATACTTCCATTTATACCGCAGGCACTTTATTAATGCATAGAGAAAAATGCAGAACCACTCGACGTCTGAAACAACACGGCATCAAGACACACACGGAGCCAAATTATTACAGAAACATGCCATATGAAGCATTGGCGCGCAGCAGCAATCTTCAACTTGAACCCCCTCCTGCGACAACATCCAGCCAGAGAGAGCATCGGCACGCAGCAGCGGCCTTCAGCTTCAACCCTCGTCCGCCTGTGACAACCCCAGGCAGCAGGAATGGCCGCCCGCCACTCGATGCTACTGACGCCGACTAATCCACTGCCTCCTTATTAACACCAAAACTAGACTCCGAAGTACGGGCAGTTCCACATCAATCGCTACCAGCAGCAGCAAACGCAGTCGTCCCGTCTAAGAGGTAGTCAAAGCGATTGAGGAGGAGGGGGGCACGGGCTCGAATTCCCCCGAGCGCATCGAATTCCTGGCGAAATCGGGGGAGATCGGGGCGAATTGGCAGCGGGGCGGGCTGGGCGGGTGTGTGCCTACCTTGCAGGTGGAAGCCAGGTCCGCCATGGCCGCCGCCGAGTGTACACGCGCCCCGTGGCACGTGGCGCCTGCCTACTCACGCGCTCCGAGTCCCCCACGCGGGCGCAACGACCATGGGCGGGGACGCGGCCGCCGATCGGGGGCGCGGCTGCGGCGCCGCCCAGGGGGAGCCGGCGCCGACGGCGGCGAGATCCGGCTGGGCCGGGGGGCGGGGAGGGGATGGGAATGGCGCGAGCACACCGCCAACACTTTCCTCGTCTCTTCTCTTCTCTCTCTCCCCCGCCTCTGCTTCTTCGCCCCTCTCTCTCTCTGGCCTCGTTTTGTACCGACGTGGTGCTGGTTTTCTCTCTCTCTTTCTCTCTCCTCCCCTGGGGGGCTGCGTCGCGTGCGTGTGGGCTAGCCCGTCGACGAGGGCGCTGGTTTTCTCTCTCCTACTCGACCACCGCGGCGGACGTATCGGCCGCTATCAAATCCGGTTTACTCCAGCGGCCGTACGGGTCCGGTCCGCGCGCGGGCGGGTGCGGGGGGTTGGTCGTCGTCGTCCGCCTCGCCAGCCCACCCTCTCTCTCTCTCACCCCGTCCGCGTTTCGCTGCTACGTTCACACAAGCATGGTACCCACTTGACTCGCGGAGTCACCAAGTCCTTGCTAATGAATTGCTGGGTACCTACTTGAGATAACCTAGTGGCAGTATTGTTAAAAAATTACAGTACTATTAAATTATTTTACCCGCCTATGGAGAAATCTACGGGTACATAATCATTTTGATGAGGTGGAGGGCCACCCGGTCCACGTTCAAAATGCCCACACGCGTTTAAATCTATTTGACGCACATATTGTTCGTTACAACATCTGTAACGGCAACCCGCAAATTTTCTTCTGCATCCGTCCGTGAACAGAAAGACCAGTCGCAGATGCGGATGTAGGATGACGTCATCCAACCGTAGCACCATACATCCGGCCTTCCTCATTTTTTTTCAAGTATGCACAATCAAATAGCCGCATGCAAAGGGTACAGACGTTCAAATAGCCGCATGCAACACTAGTTTAAATTTTAAAAAGTTCAAATAGTACATCCCAACATTGTTGTGCCTTTTCACCATCCTTCAACTGCTCGTGAGTTGGTCGATGCCGAATTTATTGATGCATTTGAATAAACTCTTCAAATGTGGCCAGATTCTGGTCTGGAAGTTGGATAGGATCACCCATGTTCTTAAATTCTAGAGCTGCGCAGTATCGTCACTCTCATCCTCGACGATCATGTTCTGCATGTTCACACATCATGTCATCGCCTCCCACAAAGTCTCCGGATCCCATTGCTTTGCATGTCCACAAACAACTGCAAAACTGGTCTGCAAAACTCCAAATGCCCTCTCAACATCTTTTCTAGCTCCTTCTTGTCTTTGGGTAAAGTGAGTCTTTTTCTGGTCAACTGGGTTTGAGATGGTGCTGACAAAGGTAGCCCATGGAGGATAGATACCGTCCAGATAGTAGCACATGTTGTACCTGCATATGGCACATCTCAAACATGGCAGTTGCAAACCTGACCATGGCATCTCTGCATGTGCTCTCAGACATCCGTAGGTACTCGTCCCACGAATCAGTGGTCGTGCCATATGCAAGCATCCGGAGTGCGGCCGTGCACTTCTGGTAAACAGAGAAGCTAGTCGTTCCCACAGCATCCTTCTTCGGGATGATGTAATCATCGTAGGACTCGACGTCATTGTACAAACGATCGAAGACAGTCTTGCGCATCCAAAAACGTGGGCGAAAATGGTTAGCGAATAGTGCATTGGGGGCAAAATAGTTGACCATCAGTGTCAAATGCCCACGTGCCCTGTTGCGGTTGATCACTCAATGACCCTTGATCGAGCCCTTGAAATTGAGAACATGCTCCTCCGCACGCTCCGCGTCTTCAAGGACCACCTGCATCATCACTGTCTCATTGAAGTACCCCTCGCCCGACGATCCATCAGACAAGTCAACATACTGCTCGTGTATGTACTCCAATTCGGAATTCATTGCTAGAAAGAAGAACAGACAACTATTTTCAGCTCCGGCGATTCATCGAACAGTTTTCGGGCATGGTGAGAATAGCAGTAGAGGATGGTACCTAGTGGGGCGGTCAGGGGACAGGGGTTGAACGAAGACGGAGGAGAAGCGTCAGGGAGCCTGATATCTCCTTTTCATTGATCCGGTATTGGAACAAGAAAGGGTATCCCGTACCTATTTCCCCAGAGGTGACCCTGGGTATCGAACCCACGAGAGGAAGATTCCCTTGAAGCGGTGGTCTCTAACAAGTTTTTGCCAAAGTGTCAAATCCATCTTTTGACCGGATCAACAAGGAAATAGTGATTCAAACACTTATAATAAAAAGAAGGTATGGGGATGAGGTCTTAATGCTTACAACCATGTATTGGTGTTGGGATAAAAAATGATATTAGTTTGTGCTCTAAAAGTCCCCCATCAAGAGGTGTTTGCTTCGTTTGGAATGGAGGATGTATCCAAATAACATTCTGACTGGCACGAGTCCTGCATCAAGAATTAATTGTCCTACCGAAGGCCCTATTCGTCTCGCGGGGTTGCCCCGATAACTAAGATAATAATATCAGACAAGAGCTTTGGGCGTTCAATGACTACACCTCATGAATCCCCAAGGATATGATCCATGTTACCCTACTAAACCTTGTTGTCACCAGTGTTCGGTATAATACTTCATGGACCCCTTGCTCGTAGCCTCACCAGTGCTCGATCTCCATGATCTTGGGTACATGCAGGGATGAAGACCGCGGACAAGACAAGAGATACTTCACGATGCAATTTTATTTCACACATACAAGACGTTGCGCCAAAGACTCCATTGATCCCTTCACCAAATGCATGGGGCTGCAAGGCTCATGCCTTACTCCATACCTTATCGGACTACTCACACATGGAGATCAGATTGAGAGAAGAAATCATTGAAGAACACATCTTGGGATTGACCAATTGCAATATGTATTACAATAGATGCCTTGTGCGATGCATGATTACAAGTATGAACTAAATGAGATAGGGCTATGGTGGCGGAGATGGCTATGGAGGTGAAAATGGCGACGGCTAGGGTTTGTGGATGAAGATGATGAATGGGTTGTGACTGTGCTCGGCGCTCTTCCTCTGCTCCGCCTGTTGACATTTCAACAGGGTCCCCTTAATGAAAGTTGTTCAGGTGGACGAGCTGCCTCGGCTTTCATGCCAAACGACGCCCATGCAAGCACTCGCGGTCGCATGGAACACCGTCTTTTGCTCTGTTGACCTTCTGATGCCTCCTGATGACTTATTTCTTCTTCATTTTCCTTCCTTTTCCTTTCTCCCACGTGACATCTTCCCTTTTTTAGCCCATTTCCTGTGGAAAAATATTAGAGAGAGGATTTGTGGAATCCTTTACATTCATTAGTCATTAGTGGCAATATCGGAGTGAATATCTCTCTTTTAAATGAAATATCTCGGTTTAAACAAGGTTGAAATGAGTGCAAAATATCACTCAGCAACTCCCCCAAGCTTAAACTTGATCGTCCTCGAGCAACATAGAGAGAAATCTGAATCATAAGGAACTTAGTTGTTTAAACCAAAATAACGAGAAGGCTTTGGTTCACTTACGATCGATATGCCTAGATAGCCCTCCGTTTCTTGACCTGAAAACTTATCATAGATATAGCGGTGGCATGGTTTTAGTGCAAGTGTTAATGAAGCAAAGATAATCAACATGAAGTTTCTGATCTACTAGATAAAAACAACTTCGCGCCACTTCATTTCATTTAACCTAGACAACACTTTCTTGCCAGCAATGCATGGAAGAGTTTCTTAAGATAGATCCATGAAAACATAAGTTAGGGAGTAGAAAACATGTAGTAAAACATGATGCTCAAGTGCTCTTGAACACACACATAATTGTTTCTTCCTGTAGGATCTTAAGCACTTTGTTTCAATCATTGTTTGCTGAAACTTTGATTGTCACGTGAAGGAGATTATGCCAAAATAAGTGATCATGCATAGGTTTTTGTTGTGGCTTAATGTTTGTAAACTATGGACCTTTAGCAATAATGTCTCTTTCGAGCTCTTTTGACCAGTCTTGTTTAGTTACCACATACACACCCATTCAAGAGAAAGCCGTATAATATTCGCTTGTAGTGTTGCCACTACGTACGGTAACAAACTCATAGCCAAAATCCGAGCTATCGCTCTTTGTGGATCGTTCATTGGCCAGCAGAGTCCTCAGCATAACATCAAGAAGGGTGACGAAGCCATATTTACACACGTAAAGGCGCATATAGTAGCAAAGGCCATGGCACCAGCTGGAGGTTGTAACACCATGTTGAGATATACAACACAATTTTTTGGCATAATATCACCCACCTTCAACTAAGTTCCTCTAGACAATTTAATCCACAAGTGCTATCAAGTCCATTAAAATTAACAACATGGGGTTGAGCATGTTTAAACATCACTTCCCTACAATTTATCAACTCCCAAGTCTTGAAAGACTCTCTCTTGTGCAAAGTTATTCTTGGTTAATTTGATTTTCAAAATTGTCCCATGGCAAGTCTTAGTTGTCTAAACTAAAGAAAATAATGGCTACAAAATTATTTCAGCTACTAGGACAAAACATTTGTATCAACTGTCAAGACTCACTCCCATCCACACATATCACACATACTACTACAACATCTACTCTAAGTATCCAAGTGCAAAAGACGGGGGTCGTAGGACATACCTTCACGGTTGCGAATTTACACACTTCTCTTTCTTACTCTTGCATTACTCGTTGTCCTGGCATAGATCAACTCTCTGAAAAACAAAATACAAATGAAATCCAAGGGGTTAAATAAGAACAAGAGCTTATCTTCAAGAGGAGCCCACGGTTGAACTGTTTAGATAGTTTTATTATTTAAACCGTAAAACAGAGTTCACTGACGGTCCCAGCTTGGAACTCGGCGGAGTTTCAATTCGGAAGAGGAAAGAAGCCAGTTTTCCCTATGCCAAGCCGCCCAGTCATCCCAAGGACTGGAACCAGACTTGGTTCTATTGCCAAAACACGTCTCCAGTAGACGAGAATCCTTTGCCGGGTTATCACGACCACCGGCTTAGCAACACACATCCACTTCCACCTCAGATCAGCACAAAGGAACGGGCCAAGTATGCGCCCATGTTTTCTAAACTCAGAGCCTTCATGGCTAATGGCTTAATCGGCATCGACCTCTTGTTCGGTGTTGGGTCTCCTGGAGGATCCTACCATTAAGCCGTCGCCCCGGTTTAATGTGTGAATATACCGGAGATTTGAAAGATCCCCAGCGCCATGACATTCAACTATCTGACGCAGAAATGAAGCCACCAAGGCGTTGCTGGATGAAACTTGGGCGAAATGCAGTAAAACCGGACTTAGTCCTTTCTGCACCTTCAACAAGCCGCCAACTGTAAGTGTTGCACACCGTGCGTTCAATCATATTTGCGTTAACACTGCCCACTTATGATCATTTGACCTCAATAGGCCGACTCTCCATTTTGGAAGAAGAAGCCGCAAGATAAGCCGGCCAACTCGACCCGTACCAAGACCAAGGCCACAAAAAGGCTTGCCAAAAATATGACCACCGATCCCTTCGAGTTAAACTTGGATGATGACGATGATGATGATGAGTCGGAGGTAGAACTTGACTCTCTTGGCTCATTTTTGTACATCTCATTGACAATGATTGTTATCAGGAGGAATTCGAAGCCAGCCGTGTGGGTGACGAAGAGGTAATTGTTCTTTCCTCTGGCTCAGAGTCTGTGCCAAAACAAAAAACTCGCCAAGCAAGTTGGAAAGTAAGGTTTTCTCATCCTTTGGCTTATTTGGATCCCAACTTTATTTTGCGTATAACAAAGATGAAGCTCGCCGCACAACCCTAACAAAGGAAGCGGATCCTTTCCTCCGGCCATCAACACCCCAGCTCCTCGCAAGCGTCGTCCAGAGGTTTCAACAAACTTTGACTTAACTTATCCCAGGGCCGGTCTTTTTCGACAACCTCTTAATCCTTCTGATTCAAATTACCAGTGGATGTCTCATTCTTCCTCTGGCGACTCAACGGGGACTCATGTGCCGGCCTTCAAACCGGTGCCTGGGTAAGACTGTCAAATCTTTACTTTCAATTATATACTCAACTGTTGTACTAACCTTATCTTGTGTTTCATTCACAGGGCTATGGCAAAGCCCAGCAAGAAGATGAAGATGACAAAAACTCCTGAGAACCTTTCTAAGTCGGAGCAACAGTTAGCACAGACCTCACGCCAAGCCCTTGAAGTCACCATCGATGAACCGCCGCTGGTCGACCACTGTCGGTGTCAAAACCAGCAGATCTCGGGTAGGGGGTCCCGAACTGTGCGTCTAAGGATCAAAGGTAACAGGAGGCAGGGGACACGATGTTTACCCAGGTTCGGGCCCTCTTAATGGAGGTAATACCCTACTTCCTGCTTGACTGACTTTGATGAGTATAGGGGTTACAAGAGTTGATCTACCTCGAGATCGTGATGGCTAAACCCTAGATGTCTAGCATGTATGATTGTGATTGCCTCTACGGACTAAACCCTCCGGTTTATATAGACACCGGAGGGGACTAGGGTCGTACAGAGTTGGTTTACAAATGAAGGAAACTACACATCCGGATGCCAAGCTTGTCATCCATGCAAAGGAGAGTCCCATCCGGACACGGGGGAAGGCCTTCTGTCTTGTATCTTCACGGCCCATCAGCTATGCCCATATCACATAGGCCGGCTCCTTGAGGACCCCATAATCCAGTACTCCCTTAGTAGCCCCCGAACTTGCCTCAATGATGAAATTATATTCGGCTTCATGTCTTCGGCTTTGCAAGGCGGGTTCTCCATTGTACTTCGTATAGATCAGCTTTTACATTAAATACCATACCCTTCAGCTTCTGTGCCGCAGTTGCCTCGGCCTCCACGTGTCGAACGAATACAAAGGGCCTAAGCATTTTTGCAAGTAACCCCTCGTCCATATGGGGAAGGCGTCTATTTAAAGAGATTGAATCTCAGATACCATTCCTTACCAGACGAAAATCCTTAGAGCATGCCATAGGAATTCATCCAAACATGGTTGGTGCTCCTAGTTCTTCCTCGCGCCCCCTCAGTCCTAAAAAAGGCGATTGGGAGAGCTGCTCAATATCCCACGCTCAGTTGACCAAGGTTCAGACGCAGGGATATCTCCCACCCTCAGATCTAGTCCCCGTTCGGGCGGGATTAACCTCCATCGACGGCGAAACCCTGACGGAGAACTTCCCCAATCCTACTAAAGTGGAACGGGTGTGCTTTGTTTCTTTCTTGCTAAGAGGCGCGGGATTTCCGATTCATCCTTTTCTTAGAGGTCTTCTGGAGTATTATGGCCTCCAACTGCACAATCTCACGTCGGGCTCCATCCTGCACATTGCAGACTTCGTTGCTCTTTGCGAGCTGTTCCTAGGCTGTGAGGCCCATTTCGAGTTATGGAGGAAATATTTCTACCTCGTCCCCCGCTCCCAAGAGGGATCCATATTCGAGGTGGGCGGCGCCGAAGTATGGCGCATAGCCGAATAGGATACCTGTCCCAAGACCAAGAAGGCATCCAAGAGTGGCCTCGAGTGGTTCTACATCGAAGACGTTGTTCTCCCGGACCCAATCCGGCAAGGTATTCCCGAATTTTCCACTGCTCCTTTAAAGAAGCACGCCAGCTGGCGTCCCCGAAGCTATGAACAAGAAGACATTGCAGAGATTAAGAGGCTAGCAAGCAAGATCAGAATACTCGCCCACTCTGGACTGTCCATAGTTGAGGTAATGGCGATTTCAATAACGCGATGCATCTAGACACTTCAATTCAGAAGGCTTCCCACGTGGCATTACAATGGGGAGGGCGACGCATCCCGCTGTGGGCGCAAGGGTCTGGACAATTTTGCCGCATTGGGCGCCATGTTGGCTGATCTCTACAAAGGGGAGAAGGAAGACTTCACTCGCCTTAAATGTCGAGAAGGTTTCTCCATGTATAACCTCGTCGATTGGGTAAGTTTTCAACCATAGGCCTCACTCAATGTTTTTCTCTAATTAATCTTAGTCGGATTTTAATACGGCTACCCTTAACAGGAATGGAGAAAGGTCGTCGCAGGGATCTATAGCCCCGTTCCACAACCGAAGAACCATAATCTAGACCTAGATCCCAGATTTGAAGAGGATCCGGATGTATTTATAGAATTGAAGGAAGGAGTTTTTCATCAGACGAGCTACAACGGCATGGAAGTGGCCATTATAGCCGATTACCCCGGCCTTCTCCCCTCCTCCCTTGTAAGTACCCAGGAGACACCCTCTCAAAGAGAGTTTTCCCCTTGCGACTCACCTGCCGCAGTGTATCGTGCTCCCAAGGGGTGACGCTCATCCCATCATACTGCGGCAAAGGCGTCTTCTAGGAAGACGACACTCGCACAGGGCGTGTCTTTGAAAAGAAAGGCAAACGACGATACTGCCGGGCCCTATCCTTTGTCAAAGAGGTATAATTCTTTAACACGCACTCGCTGGATAGATCGGACGATGATGTTTTCTGTTGTGCCATATCGCAGGAGGAGCGTGTTGGGGAACGTAGTAATTTCAAAAAAAATCCTACGCACACGCAAGATCATGGTGATCCATAGCAATGAGAGGGGAGAGTGTGTCTACGTACCCTCATAGACCGAAAGCGGAAGCGTTAGCACAACGCGGTTGATGTAGTCGTACGTCTTCACGGCCCGACCGATCAAGCACCGAAAGCACGTCACCTCCGAGTTCTTGCACACGTTCACTCGATGACGCCCCTCGAACTCCGACCCACCGAGCTTCAAGAGAGAGTTCCACAAGACGACAAAGATGGTGACGATGATGAGGTTCTACCGACGCAGGGCTTCGCCTAAGCACCGCTACGATATTATCGAGGAGGACTATGGTGGAGGGGGCACCGCACACGGCTAAGAGATCAATGATCAATTGTTGCGTCTATGGGGTACCCCCCTCCCCCGTATATAAAGGAGTCAAGGAGGGGGCCGGCCAAGGGGAGGAGGCGCTCCCAAGGGGGGAGTCCTACTCCCGGTGGGAGTAGGACTCCTCCCTTTCCTATTTGGAGAGGGAGAGGGAAGGAAGAGGAAGGAGGGAGGAAGGAAAGGGGGGGCTGGGCCCCTCCCACCGGATCGGCCTTGGGGGCGCCTCCCTTGCTCCTTTCCCCTCCTTTCCACTAAAGCCCATTAAGGCCCATATACCTCCCGGAGGGTTCCGATAACCTCTAGGAGCTCCGGTATTGTCCCAATCTCACCCGGAACCATTCCGGTGTCCAGATATAGTCGTCCAATATATCGATCTTTATGTCTCGACCATTTCGAGACTCCTCATCATGTACGTGATCACATCCGGGACTCCGAACAACCTTCGGTACATCAAAACACATAAACTCATAATATAACCATCATCTAACTTTAAGCGTGCGGACCCTACGGGTTCGAGAACCATGTAGACATGACCGAGACACGTCTCCGGTCAATAACCAATAGCGGAACCTGGATGCTCATATTGGCTCCTACATATTCTACAAAGAACTTTATTGGTCAAACCGCATAACAACATACGTTGTTCCCTTTGTCATCGGTATGTTACTTGCCCGAGATTCGATTGTCGGTATCTCAATACCTAGTTCAATCTCGTCACCGACAAGTCTCTTTACTCGTTACGTAATGCATCATCCCATAACTAACTCATTAGCTACATTGCTTGCAAGGCTTATAGTGATGTGCATTACCGAGAGGGCCCAGAGATACCTCTCCAACAATGGAGGACAAATCCTAAT
The DNA here is from genome assembly GCA_021437245.1 of Aegilops speltoides. NCBI lineage: Eukaryota > Viridiplantae > Streptophyta > Magnoliopsida > Poales > Poaceae > Aegilops > Aegilops speltoides. Next base: position 55,556,139 of record CM038141.1, on the reverse strand, counting down.
CTCAAATACGCCAACTCAACAAGTACCTTCGAGACACCAGAGAGCACCTTTATAATCACCCGATTCGTTGTGACGCTTGGTAGCACACAAAGTGTTCCTCCGGTAATTGGGAGTTGCATAATCTCATAGTCATAGGAACATGTATAAGTCATGAAGAAAGCAACAGCAACATACTAAATGATCAAGTGCTAAGCTAACGGAATGGGTCAAGTCAATCACATCATTCTCCAAATGATGTGATCCCATTAATCAAATGACAACTCATGTCTATGGTTAGGAAACTTAACCATCTTTGATTTACGAGCTAGTCAAGTAGAGGCATACTAGTGACACTATGTTTGTCTATGTATTCACACATGTATTATGTTTCCGGGTAATACAATTCTAGCATGAATAATAAACATTTATCATGATATGAGGAAATAAATAATAACTTTATTATTGCCTCTAGGGCATATTTCCTTCAGTCTCCCACTTGCACTAGAGTCAATAATCTAGATTACACAGTAATGATTCTAACACCCATGGAGCCTTGGTGCTGATCATGTTTTGCTCGTGGAAGAGGCTTAGTCAACGGGTCTGCAATATTCAGATCCGTATGTATCTTGCAAATCTCTATGTCTCCCACCTGGACTTGGTCCCGGATGGAATTTAAGCGTCTCTTGATGTGCTTGGTTCTCTTATGAAATCTGGATTCCTTTGCCAAGGCAATTGCACCAGTATTGTCACAAAAGATTTTCATTGGACCCGATGCACTAGGTATGACACCTAGATCGGATATGAACTCCTCCATTTGCTGCTTCCGAAGCAGCTATGTACTCCGCTTCACATGTAGATCCCGCCACGACGCTTTGTTTAGAACTGCACGAACTAACAACTCCACCGTTCAATATAAACACGTATCCGGTTTGCGATTTAGAATCGTCCGGATCAGTGTCAAAGCTTGCATCGACGTAACCATTTACGACTAGCTCTTTGTCACCTCCATAAACGAGAAACATATCCTTAGTCCTTTCAGGTATTTCAGGATGTTCTTGATCGCTGTCCAAAGATCCACTCCTAGATTACTTTGGTACCTCCTCGCTAAACTAATAGCAAGGCACACATCGTCCGGTACACAAGATTGCATACATGATAGAGCCTATTGTGAAGCATAGGTAACTTCTTTCATTTTCTCTCTATCTTCTGCAGTGGTCGGGCATTGAGTCTGACTCAATTTCACACCTTGTATTACAGGCAAGAACCCTTTCTTTGCTTGATCCATTTTAAACTTTTTCAAAACTTTATCAAGGTATGTACTTTGTGAAAGTCCAATTAAGCGTCTTCATCTATCTCTATATATCTTGATGCCCAATATGTAAGCAGCTTCACCGAGGTCTTTCATTGAAAAACTTTATTTAAGTATCCTTTTATGCTATCCAGAAATTCTATATCATTTCCAATCAATAATATGCCGTCCACATATAATATTAGAAATGCTACAGAGCTCCCACTCACTTTCTTGTAAATACAGGCTTCTCAAAAGTCTCAGATAAAACCATATGCTTTGATCACACTATCAAAGCGTTTATTCCAACTCCGAGAGGCTTGCACCAGTCCATAAATGGATCGCTAGAGCTTGCACACTTTGTTAGCATCCTTTGGATCGACAAAACCTTCTGGTTGCATCATATACAACCCTTCTTCCAAAAATCCATTCAGGAATGCAGTTTTGACATCCATTTGCCAAATTTCATAATCATAAAATGCATCAATTGCTAACATGATTCGGACAGATTTAAGCATCGCTACGGGTGAGAAAGTCTCATCGTAGTCAACCCCTTGAACTTGTCGAAAACCTTTCGCAACAAGTCGAGCTTTGTAGACAGTAACATTACCATCAAGATCGCCTTCTTCTTGAAGATCCATTTATTCTCGATGGCTTGTCGATCATCGGGCAAGTCAACCAAAGTCCACACTTTGTTCTCATACATGGAACCCATCTCAGATTTCATGGCCTCAAGCCATTTTGCGGAATCTGGGCTCATCATCGCTTCCTCATAGTTTGTAGGTTCGCCATGGTCAAGTAACATGACCTCCAGAATAGGATTTCTGTACCACTCTGGTGCGGATCTTACTCTAGTTGACCTAGGAGGTTTGGTAGTAACTTGATCTGAAGTTTCATGATCAATATCATCAACTTCCTCACTAATTGGTGTAGTCGTCACAGGAACCGGTTTCTGTGATGAACTATTTTCCAATAAGGGAGCAGGTACAGTTACCTCATCGAGTTCTACTTTCCTCCCACTCACTTCTTTCGAGAGAAACTCCTTCTCTAGAAAGAATCCATTCTTTGCAACGAATATCTTGCATTCGGATCTGTGATAGAAGGTGTACCCAACAGTTTCCTTTGGGTATCCTATGAAGACACATTTCTCCGATTTGGGTTCGAGCTTACCAGGTTGAAGCTTTTTCACATAAGCATCGCAGCCCCAAACTTTAAGAAACAACAACTTTGGTTTCTTGCCAAACCACAGTTCATAAGGTGTCATCTCAACGGATTTTTATGGTGCCCTATTTAACGTGAATGCGGCCGTCTCTCAAGCATAACCCCAAAACGATAGCGGTAAATCAGTAAGAGACATCATAGATCGCACCATATCTAGTAAAGTACGATTACGATGTTCGGACACACCATTTCGCTGTGGCGTGAGTTGCGAAGCTATTCCGCATTGTTTCAAATGTAGAACAAACTCGTAACTCAAATATTCTCCTCCATGATCAGATCGTAGAAACTTTATTTTCTTGTTACGATGATTTTCAACTTCACTCTGAAATTCTTTGAACTTTTCAAATGTTTTAGACTTATGTTTCATTAAGTAGATATACCCATATCTGCTCAAATCATCTGTGAAGGTGAGAAAATAATGATACCCGCCGCGAGCCTCAATATTCATTGGACCACATACATCAGTATGTATGATTTCCAATAAATCAGTTGCTCGCTCCATAGTTCCGAAGAACAACGTTTTAGTCATCTTGCCCATGAGGCATGGTTCGCAAGTACCAAGTGATTCATAATCAAGTGATTCCAAAAGTCCATCAGTATGGAGTTTCTTCATGCGTTTTACACCAATATGACCTAAACGGCAGTGCCACAAATAAGTTGCACTATCATTATCAACTCTGCATCTTGTGGCTTTAACATTATGAATATGTGTATCACTACTATCGAGATTCATCAAAAATAGACCACTCTGTAAGGGTGCATGACCATAAAAGATATTACTCATATAAATAGAACAACCATTATTCTCATATTTAAATGAATAACCATCTCGCATCAAACAAGATCCAGATATAATGTTCATGCTCAACGCTGGCACCAAATAACAATTATTTAGGTCTAAAACTAATCCCGAAGGTAGATGTAGAGGTAGCGTGCCGACGGTGATCACGTCGACTTTGGAACCATTTCCCACGCGCATTGTCACCTCGTCCTTAGCCAGTGTCCGCTTAATCCGTAGTCCTCAGACGAGTTGCAAATATTAGCAATGTAACCAAGATCAAATACCTGTGCAATCATGCGAGCTCGTAAGGTTCACTTTGCCATCCTTCTTATCCGCCAAATACTTGGGGCGTTCCGCTTCAAAGGACTACCGCTTGCAGTAGAAGCACTCGATCTCGTGCTTAGGTCCATACTTGGGTTTCTTCTCTTGAGCAAAGAACTTGTTTGCTGTTCTTCTTGAAGTTCCTTCTTTTCCCTTTGCCCTTTTTCTTGAAACGGTGGTCTTATTGACCATCAACAATTGATGCTCCTTCTTGATTTCTACCTCCAACCTTTAGCATTGCGAAGAGCTCGGAATTGTCTTATCCATCCCTTGCATATTATAGTTCATCACGAAGCTCTTGTAGCTTGGTGGCGATGATTGAAGAATTCATCAATGACACTATCATCCGGAAGATTAACTCCCAGTTGAATCAAGTGATTGTTATACCCGCACATTCGAGTATATGCTCACCGACGTAACTATTCTCCTCCATCTTGCACAGAGAATTTATTGGAGACTTCATATCTCTCAATCCGCATCTGCTTGAAATATTAACTTCAACTCTGGAACATCTCATATGCTCCATGACGCTCAAAACGTCGTTGAAGTCCCGATTCTAAGCCGTAAAGCATGGCACATCGAACTATCGAGTAGTCATCAGCTTTGCTCGCCAGACGCTCGTAACATCCGTGTTGCTCTCAAGAAGAGGTTTGGCACCTAGCGGTGCTTCCAGACGTAATTCTTCTATGCAGCAATGAGGATAACCCTCAAGTTACAGACCTAGTCCGTGTAATTGCTACCATCATCTTTCAACTTTGCTTTCTCAAGGAACACATTAAAATTCAAAGGAACAACAACACGGGCCATCTATCTACAACAAACATAGACAAGCAAAATACTATCAGGTACTAAGTTCATGATAAATTTAAGTTCAATTAATCATATTACTTAAGAACTCCTACTTATATAGACATCCCTCTAATCATCTAAGTGATCACGTGATCCAAATCAACTAAACCATAACCGATCATCACGTGAAATGGAGTAGTTTTCAATGGTGAACATCACTATGTTGATCATATCTACTATATGATCCACGCTTGACCTTTCGGTCTCAGTGTTCCGAGGCCATATCTGCATATGCTAGGCTCGTCAAGTTTAACCTGAGTATTCTGCGTGTGCAAAAACTGGCTTGCACCCGTTGTAGATGGACGTAGAGCTTATCACACCCGATCATCACGTGGTGTTTGGGCATGACAAACTTTGGCAACGGTGCATACTCAGGGAGAACACTTTTATCTTGAAATTTAGTGAGAGATCATCTTATAATGCTACCGTAAATCAAAGCAGGATAAGATGCATAAAAGATAAACATCACATGCAATCAATATAAGTGATATGATATGGCCATCATCATCTTGTGCTTGTGATCTCCATCTTCGAAGCACCGTCATGATCACCATCGTCACCAGCGCGACACCTTGATCTCCATCGTAGTATCATTGTCGTCTCGCCAACTATTGCTTCTACGACTATCGCTACTGCTTAGTGATAAAGTAAAGCAATTACAGGGCGATTGCATTGCATACGATAAAGCGACAACCATATGGCTCCTGCCAGTTGCCGATAACTTTGGTTACAAAACATGATCATCTCATACAATAAAATATAGCATCATGCCTTGACCATATCACATCACAACATACCCTGCAAAAACAAGTTAGACGTCCTCTACTTTGTTGTTGCAAGTTTTACGTGGCTGCTACGGGCTGAGCAAGAACCGTTCTTACCTACGCATCAAAACCACAACGATAGTTCATCAAGTTAGTGTTGTTTTAACCTTCTCAAGGACCGAGCGTAGCCATACTCGGTTCAACTAAAGTTGGAGAAACTGACACCCGCCAGCCACGTGTGTGCAAAGCACGTCGGTAGAACCAGTCTCACGTAAGCGTACGCGTAATGTCGGTCCGGGCCGCTTCATCCAACAATACCGCTGAACCAAAGTATGACATGCTGGTAAGCAGTATGACTTGTATCGCCCACAACTCACTTGTGTTCTACTCATGCATATAACATCAACGCATAAAACCAGGCTCGGATGCCACTATTGGGGAACATAGTAATTTCAAAAAAATTCCTACGCACACGCAAGATCATGGTGATGCATATCAATGAGAGGGGAGAGTGTGTCTATGTACCCTCGTAGACCGAAAGTGGAAGCGTTAGCACAACGCGGTTGATGTAGTCGTACGTCTTCACGACCCGACCGATCAAGCACCGAAAGCACGGCACCTCCGAGTTCTTGCACATGTTCAGCTCGATGACGTCCCTCGAACTCCGATCTAGCCGAGCTTCGAGGGAGAGTTCCGTCAGCACGACGGTGTGGTGATGATGATGATGTTCTACCGATGCAGGGCTTCGCTAAGCACCGCTACGATATTATCGAGGAGGACTATGGTGGAGGGGGCACCGCACACGGCTAAGAGATCAATGATCAATTGTTGTGTCTATGGGGTGCCCCCTCCCCCGTATATAAAGGAGTGGAGGAGGGGCCGCCAAGGGAGGAGGCGCGCCCAGGGGGAGTCCTACTCCCACCGAGTAGGACTCCTCCTTTCCTATTTGGAGAGGGAGAGGAAGGAAGAGGAAGGAGGAGGAAGGAAAGGGGGCCTCCCAATTCGGATTGGGCATGGGGTGCGCCTCCCTGCTCCTTTCCTCCTTTCCACTAAAGCCCATTAAGGCCCATATACCTCCCGGGGGGTTCCGATAACCTCCCGGAGCTCCGGTATTGTCCCAATCTCACCCGAAACCATTCCGGTGTCCAAATATAGTCGTCCAATATATCAATCTTTATGTCTCGACCATTTTGAGACTCCTCGTCATGTCCGTGATCACATCCGGGACTCCGAACAACCTTCGGTACATCAAAACACATAAACTCATAATATAACCGTCATCTAACTTTAAGCGCGTGGACCCTACGGGTTCGAGAACTATGTAGACATGGCCGAGACACGTCTCCGGTCAATAGCCAATAGTGGAACCTGGATGCTCATATTGGCTCCTACATATTCTACGAAGATCTTTATTGGTTAAACCGCATAACAACATACGTTGTTCCCTTTGTTATCGGTATGTTACTTGCCCAAGATTCGATCGTCGATATCTCAATACCTAGTTCAATCTCGTCATCGACAAGTCTCTTTATCATTACGTAATGCATCATCCCGTAACTAACTCTTAGCTACATTGCTTGCAAGGCTTATAGTGATGTGCATTACCGAGAGGGCCCAGAGATACCTCTCCGACAATCGGAGTGATAAATCCTAATCTCTAAATATGTCAACTCAACAAGTACCTTTGGAGACAGCTGTAGAGCACCTTTATAATCACCCAGTTACGTTGTGACGTTTGGTAGCACACAAAGTGTTCCTCCGGTAATCGGGAGTTACATAATCTCACAGTCATAGGAACATGTATAAGTCATGAAGAAAGCAACATCAACATACTAAACGATCAAGTGCTAAGCTAACGGAATGGGTCAAGTCAATCACATCATTCTCCTAATGATGTGATCCCGTTAATCAAATGACAACTCATGTCTATGGTTAGGAAACTTAACCATCTTTGATTTACGAGCTAGTCAAGTAGAGGCATACTAGTGACACTATGTTTGTCTATGTATTCACACATGTATTATGTTTCCGGGTAATACAATTCTAGCATGAATAATAAACTGTTGGGGAACGTAGCAGAAATTCAAAATTTTCCTACGTGTCACCAAGATCTATCTATGGAGAAACCAACAACGAGGGGAAGGAGAGTGCATCTACATACCCTTGTAGATCGCTAAGCGGAAGCGTTCAAGAGAACGGGGTTGAAGGAGTCGTACTCGTCATGATCCAAATCACCGGAGATCCTAGTGCCGAACGGACGGCACCTCCGCGTTCAACACACGTACAGCCCGGTGACATCTCCCACGCCTTGATCCAGCAAGGAGAGAGGGAGAGGTTGAGGAAGACTCCATCCAGCAGCATCACAATGGCGTGGTGGTGATGGGCGAGCGTGGTAGTCCAGCAGGGCTTCGCCAAGCACCGCGAGATCTGAGGAGAAGGGAGAGAGGTATGGCTGCGCCAACAGGAGGAGTTCTCATGTATTGGGCTGCTCCTATGCCTCCACTATGTATAGGGGGAGAGGGGGCTGCGCCCCCACCTAGGTTTCCACCCCTAGGGGCGGCGGCCAGCCCTAGATCCCATCTAGGGGGGCGGCCAAGGGGTGGAGAGGGGAAACTTGCCCCCAAGCAAGGCGGGCGCCTCCCAAACCCTAGGCGCTTGGGCCTTGGTGGGGGGCGACCAGCC